>CAKNXH010056301.1:49238-99351 GCA_932178445.1 Andricus quercusramuli
TTCTTTGAATTCAATGAATTCTTTGAATTCAATGAATTCTTTGAATTTCATGAACTTCTTGAATAACATGAATTCCTTGAATTCCGTGAATCCCAACCCTTCCGTGAATTCCATGAATTCCACGAATACTGTGAATTTCATGATTTCCGTGAATCCCATTAATTCCATGAATTCCGTGTATTCCCTAAATTCCATTAATTCTATGGGAAACTTGAATTCCATGATTTGTGTCACTTCCATGAATATTGTCTGTTATACGCGGCTCGCATAGAGCAACCATTCAATTCAATAGGCAACCATTTTAAATTATAATAACTACTAATTAGACCCGCAAGTTAGAAAGAGAGAGAGAGGTACTCCATGAAGTGACGTCAGCAAGGCGCAGGGCGTGAAGAGGCGAGAGTCGCGAGATGAGCGCCCTCGAAACTCGACGCGCGCATCTCCCACCAACGATTTTCTACCCTCTCCGCTCGACTTCCACGTAACGCCTACGCAGCCTCCCCGTTAAAAGGGCGCGCACGAGCCCAGAACGACAGAAAGTGTTTGGGAGCTGGCAGCCAGAACCCTCTCACTTAAACCCTACAGCTGGAAGCCAGCCCTAGGTTTCCACCGCAAGCCATTGCCGTGCACAACAGAACTCCCTCTCTCTCTCTCTCGACCGCCAGAGTCCTCCAGCTGGAAGCCAGCCAGAGGACAATTTACGACGCATCGCCTTCGCCCTCTTGTGAGGAAGCGACAGCGAACTCCGACGCTTTACTTTACGGCACTTATCTGTAATCAACCATGGTAAGAATCTAACATAAATATAGAAAATTCGTGCAAACACAATTCTTTGTCTTTCTCTGGTCACTTAACTTCTCCCCCTTCTTTCCTCTGCTAACGGGTTAGCTGGCATACCAGCCTACCCGTTTCCGCTAAGACAGCTGGCATACCAGCCCTCTCAGCCGATACACTGACTATTTTCACACCTCTCCGACGACCAAAAAATGAAAACTCCTCTAACTCAGTTCTTTCCAGGAAAAAAAAAGAAAGCAAAAACACCCGCTCAACTCGCTTTTATCTTTCTATCTTAGGAGATAGTTATATCAATTCCTCTTCCCACCTCCCTTGAATTAATCCTCTCACTCCCTCCTCTTGTAGTCTCTAGATCACTCTTTCAACCTACTATCTCTTTCTATCTTACGATATAGACACATCACTCCGCCTTTCCATCTCCTTCGACATTTATCCTTTATTTCCCTCCTCTGGTACTCACTAGATCACTCTTCTATCTGCTATCTCTTTCTATCCTATGATCACACCTACCTTTTACCTCCCTTGAAGCCTATCCACCATGCATCCCCACTCATACAAAGATGGCAACCTTTCCTCTCACTCCCTCCTATGGTTCCCCTACATCTCCTGTCTCTTATTGTCTCATGAGATAACTTCTTCTCACTTTCTCTTGGTAGATGAAAATCTATTATCCCCGTCGTATATCCTTCTTACTACTTCCAACAAATACCACCCAAATACCACTTCCGAGAGTGGCTATAAACACCCGGTGGCGCTCAACACGCTACTCAGGAAATGATGAAAACATTTCTTACGCCAGGCGGCGTAGAACACACATACAAACACAAAACTTTACACGTACTCACCCACGCACACACACTCACACACGTGTTTCTCATAGCGACCATCACACAAGCTACTACTGGTGATAGTGGACAACCACACTCAGTATCTTCCTCAGAAGAGGAAGAAATCACACAGCCCCAACGATGGAAACCATAACGGACGACGCTAGACAAGTGCGCCCGAGCAAACACACACACATATACACACTGTAATGGGCTGCTCCGATTGCTGAAACGCCAACAAGAAATGTACAATTTATCCCAAGCGGAAGTACCGGTGAGACTCTTGAGAGCCCATTAACGGACGTGTACACTACACGTCAGGCGGTTAATTCCGCCATTTTTATTAAAGATTATCCTCCTGAAATGACATGCAGACTCATTTTCTAGAGGATAGTGGGTTCAGGAGCCAGGCTTAATTGAAGAAGAACAGGATTTTCATTTCAACTAATAAATGAAACTATTTATTTAAAAAGAACTTTCGAAAGACTTTAAAACAATAAATTTACATAATATAGACGAATTATTCAAAAGTTTTTCATGATCAATTAACTTTGATTCTATCTTCCGTTTAGAGAAGGTATTAAGTACGCGAGAACATAATTATAAGAAAACGCGGACCCAGTGATGCCCGACCCTCGGAACCAAAAGACTGATTTTACTTGACATGAATGTAAAAGAAAACAATTAAATTAACAGAAAGGCACCCAAGATCGAGACCAAACTTACGTGTGGAGTCCTGTTTATGGCGTCCTGGATGGCTTCCAGGTCGGATGTTTATAATTCCTTCATCGCTTTAAAACGGTTCAAGATGGATCCGATCCCTTCGCTCGCAACGATCAAGACAGAATGCCGTAACAGGATTCCACACGCAAGCGAATCGCCGGTCAGTATCATGGCTACAAGCACGCGCGAGGGGTTGGGATTGACCAATCCGCCGCGCCTCAGACCTTCCAAACCTTCGTCTTTCAACGATGAGCGTGATTTTTAAACTAAAGGTTATTTTTCCAGCGGGATTGCGGACAAAGAATATTTAGCCCTTTTATAAAATTATGAATTATAATTTTAAATAACGAAAGATTTCGATAAAAGAGAAATTTAAAATAATAGATTATCTTTAATCCTTCATTGGAAAGTCGTTGATCCCAGGATTTCCTTTTTGTGAGCCCGCCAAATTGGTCGATACCTCACGTGACGTCTCCCAGAGAGCGGGAATAGTCGTTGACCCTAGCTAAGGGGTGTCATCGTGCGAAGTGGATATTTGGATCCTTACGGCGAAGCCAAAAATCTAGACAGACATATAAAATTCCGGTGCCAGTAAAAATTCATAAACAATGTGGCCCGCTTGTCAAGCATCTCTCTAGGCCCACCGTACAATAAAGGTTTACCCTTCTCCAACGTATGGATTCTGCCTTGACCGGTCGAGGAAAACTAGTAGTATTCGAATTTTCACCACATTACAACACCCCCGTACCAGACCGGGAAATCCCCAAGTAAGATCCGTCACGACTCCGGTGCCTCATACCAACCAAAAGGTGGTCCGGAGTCATGGCCATCATGTGGGCCAGAGAAACGCTCAACAGCGAGCCAAGAGTAGAAATAAAATGACAAAAAAAAAAAAATTTTTGTGAGTACAAAAAAAAATTAAAAAGTGAATTAGTACTCATCTTTGGTGTCCTCAATCTCTTATCGCATAGGCAATTCGATTATTTATTAATTATATATAGGGTATAGATCCAGGCTATTCTATGAATAAATCAATTCTGCGAAAAGAGATTAAAGTTCTTTATTTGGGACTCTTAGGGGTCATTAGTCTCTCTTCGTGTTCCAGCGCCTATGAAGCGCTTGGCGCTTTGCCTCCCTATGCTTGACGCCTCCTCGGGGGCGTGGCCTCCGGGTCCCGGGTGCCCTAATTCGCTGGGGATTTGGGCCCGCGACTCCAACAGCTTCCTCGTCCGCTGGTGGTTCTGGAACCTGAAGAAGTTCCTCCCGGTGTAGGTCCGCGGAATACTCCGCGGCAGTGTCGTGGAACCCCTCTTCCCATCGAAACAGTCCCCAGGAGGTGGAGACAGGATCGGCCCTAACGCTCGGGATCCCATAAGTCTCCGTGAAGGCGAATGTGGGATCCAGAACGGCGGCCCTGACCCTGAACACCCCACCCCCAAGGGGAATCTGTTGGACTTCGTAGACGGGTCCGTCCGCTGGGACATAATAGTACTTGTAAGGATCCACCTATACAGGGGGAAAAAAACTCATACTCAACTTGATTAGAATAGGAGGCGGAGAACAACCATACCCAACACCTTGTGCCTCCAGACTATACACATAAGCCTTAAAACACATGAAAGAAAAGGAACAACCTAAGGAAGTTGAGACAAATAAGGTTTAAGATCTTTAGTATGACAAGTATACGGGGCCACGTTGCCCTGACTATCCGTTAATTCGTAGACCGTCCGCGATAGTATTTTATAAATTGTGTAAACTTCGGGTCTATACACCGGGACCAAGGAGGAAGTATCCCATTCATCCTTTGAAGATAAAGTACGATCGCGTTGTAATACTTTATCGCCTAGTTGGTAGGAGCGCGGTCTAGTTCGCAGATTATAATGATGTGCTTGTTGATCATGGGCCGCATCTAAATGCAACTTCATCATCTCATGTAAAGCATCGAGCTTTTTGATCCTCTCCGTCCAGGCGTCGACTTTCCTAGACGGTGGGGTTTGCGGCTCCTCAGGCTGTACCTGATCATGAAGTGATCCGGATGGTAGGGGATCTTGACCGAAATTAAGAAAGGCCGGTGAAGTTTTCAAGGACGAATGATACGGGGTATTTTGCGCGAAACGAAAGTCATTTAGATAAACATTCCATTTGCGTTGATTGGTTTTGATATAGGAGCGTATCATTGTTTTAATAACCCTGTTGACCCTTTCGACCGGGTTAGATTGCGGATGATACTTAGGCGTTTTACTCCTACGAACATTATACTTTGTGCATAACTCGTCTACTACCTTATTGCAGAATTCTGTCCCGTTTTCCGTGAACAGAAACCTGGGTGTTCCCCAACAGTTTATGACAGCGTCATGAAAAGCCTTAGCAATCGCGGGACCTGTTGCGCTTCTCAAGGGGATGATTTCTATCTACTTAGTGAAGAAATCCTGGAAAACCAATATGTATTTATGTTGGGTTGAGGAGGGGGTATATGGCCCCATAATATCAGCTCCAACCATAAACCATGGTTGTTCAATCGCGCGGTGTCCCATTTCTCCAGGCGTTTCGGCCTGTTCCACCTTGCACTTTTGACAGGTATCGCAGATTCTGATAAATTTTACTACGTCGCGATAAAACCCTGGCCAATAATACAAGGTAGCTAATCTATGATAAGTCTTTTCAACGCCCATATGACCGGACTGAGGACTATCGTGGGCTTCAGTGAGAGCGGTATTGCGTTGTTCTTTGGGTAAAACGAGTTTCCAAGCATTGAGATCAGAGAAAATAGGATCAATTAGACCTCGAGCTCTGTGATGATACAAGAGCCCTTTCTCGATTTTCCACTCCAGGAAAGCATGTGGTACTCGCTTTACGTCCGCTACTCTTTTAAGGTACCACGTGTCCTCAGTAACAAAAATGGCTGCAGATTGTTCCACCTCATCCTGGTCCTGAGTCAATCTGGAGAGGAAATCGGGTACTACGTTTTGAGCACCTTTACGGTATTGCACCTCGAAGTCATATTCCAGCAGGCTCAATGACCAACGGGCAAGTCTTCCGGAAGGATCCTTAAGAGATTGCAGCCATTTGAGACTGCTATGGACGGTTATCACGACAAAATGAAACCCTTCCAAATATTCTCTAAACTTACGGATGGCCCAAACGACCGGCAAGCACTCTTTCTCCGTGACAGAGTAGTTACGTTCCGCATCGGAGAGTGTTCGGCTAGCGTATGGAATTACTCGCTCTGCGCCATCATAGGTCTGAGTAATGACAGCCCCGAGGCCGGTAAAACTAGCATCCGTCTGTAAGACAAACGGATAAGAGAAGTTTGGACAAGATACAACTGGTGCGGAAACGAGCGCATTTTTAATTGCCTGAAAGGCCGCTTCCTATTCGTCATGCCAAAACCAAGGGCAATTTTTGCGAAGCAAGCGGGTAAGCGGTTCAGAAATCGTAGCTAAGTTTGGTATGAATCTACGATACCAAGACGCGGAGCCTAAGAACCTACGGACTTGTCTAATATTCTTCGGTGCTGGGTAGTCAACGACAGGTGCCAATTTCTCAGGATCTATTTTGACTCCCTCGCTATTCACCAGATATCCTAAGTAACGGATTTCATTCCGAAAGAACAGACATTTTCGGATTTATGGAAAGGCCCGCCGCGGCTACTCTTTCCAAAACGAGTGTAAGCCATTTTATGTGGTCTTCGAATGTCTTACTGACGATTATTATATCGTCGAGGTAAGCAAAGGCATGTGGCTCCAATTCGGATCCTATTAGACGATCTATCAGTCGCTGAAAGGTCGCAGGTGAATTAAATAAACCAAAAGGCATTCGAGTGTAATGAAAATGACCACGGCCTGGTACAGAGAAAGCGGTAATCTCTTTACTCTTTTCCTCCAAGGGTATCTGATGGAAAGCCAATTTAAAATCTAGAGTGGAGATATAATTTGCTTCTGTTAGCCGGTCTAAAATATTTCACATCGGTGGTAACGGATAAGCGTCCTTTTTGGAACACCTATTAACGGCCCTATAATCAACGCAAAGTCTATAGGATCCGTTAGGCTTCCTAACCATCACTGGTGGTGAAGCCCAAGGGCTATCCGACGGTTCCACCAATCCTCCTTCTAACAAATTGTCCAGGATATTATGGAGCTCGGATAAGACCGCGGGAGACCGGCGGAACCCTTTTTGTTTTATGGGTGTATGATCGCCTACATCAATTTTATGTTCGGCTAGATTAGTTTTGCCTAATTTTAGAGGGTTAGGGGCTTTTTCCTTAATGAAATTTTTAACTATTTCGGTCTGTTCCTCGTTTAACTCTTTGATAGCCGCACAATCCTCGTAATAAGAGGGGGTTGAGAGCAGGTCAATCGCAGCTGTGTGTGGTGTGGCGTGGTCGTAAACCATTTGTAGCTTATCAGTGCTAACGTCCACTATCAATTTAAAATTTTTGATAGCGTCCATGCCTAGCACGCATTGGTGTTTGCAATTGATGACTGCTCTAAAAACAACCTGCTTTACTATTGTATCTAGTTTCACTGGGAGGACTACCTGCCCTAACACGGTCTCCGTTATTCCATTAGGAAACATAATTGCTTTTATTTTAGAGGGTACAATTTTCGCGCCTATTTTGTTGATCGCCTCAATTCCTTGATTGCCTAGGATCGATTTACCAGATCCCAAATCCACGAGAGCTTTTAATTCTGTGTCTCCGATCATTATTTTAACGAAATAGCGCTCATTGATTTCCTCGTAATCAAGAGCATCACATTCGCCCTCTGAATCCGAGTCGGAATTCTCAACAACCCGTTTTCCTTCTACCGCTTTGACAGGATCTCCCCCCCCCAGAAACCGACTTGGAAGAAGAAGGGGTAGCGTGCAAAGAATCGGAAGTTGGCGGCACAACTGAGAGGCCGATATTTGGTGGGGTAGCCTCAGCAATGGCCTCTAATCCTGAGCCCCTTTTTCGTTTCCCTACTTGCGTTTAACCTTACATTCAGGGGTAGGGCAGTCAGGTTTTCGTACTCCCGGGCGGCCACAGATAAAGCAATATAATGCCTTATTATTATCACAATTGAAGTGATAATGGTTATGCGGACCCGCTATCCCGTGCGCTAGACAATTTCGGCATATCTGTTTTATGGGTTTAGAAGAAGAATCTGTAGAGGAAGTAGCAAGAGCATCTACTGGTTCGGCTTTGATCGAGCTTTTACCTTTATTTTTGTTTTTGCCCTTTCCCTTTTTACTATTATTTTTAGAAACTGGATTATCGCTTATTGGATTCATAGCTGCTAAGGGTTCGGGTGGAGAGGTTTCTGTTGCGGCGCAGTGGGCAAGTTTTCTCTGTGTGTTGTCTGTATCCGCTGAATTAGGTTTAATACCCTTACCCTTCCCGGGCTTATACGCAAATTCCGGTAAAAATGAAGACTCCGGTGCAGCGGGTGGTCTATATTCCTCGAATGTTGCCCACTCTGCTTCCCAATCCTTGCCTAAATGGGCTAGTTCTTCAAAACTTTTAACGTCCCGACGTTTAATGTGTTTTTTATAATCGGGGCGTAGACCGCGATGAGCATTATCTAGCTGCTCCTGTGTAGTGCCGGGATAGTCTAATTTATTGTAAAGGCCGATAAGACACGTGAGGTAATCCTCGATTTTCTCTTTCGGGCCTTGAGTTCGGGTCCTAATTTGTTCCCTTATTTTATGGTCTATATTATCACCAGTAAATCGATCTCTGAAATCGGCTTGAAATTCAGACCAGCTATGCCAAACTCTCCCTTCCGCAATTAAATTGCGTTACCATAGCCTAGCTAATCCCGTTAACAAAAGTGGTAGTACACTCATTACCTCGGCATCCGTCACCGGTGAGAAAACCCTGTTTTCGAAAATTTTTGTCAAAAATTCCTCTGAACTGGTAGAGGAGGATCCGTCGAAAGAAATATTCCACTGGCGGACTATTTTTCCTATATCTCTATTTTGGTTCAAATTATGAAAATGCCTAGAATAATGAGGCAAGTTATGCGAAGCTAATTCCGGTCACGGATTCACTAAGTGAGTTGGTGTACTCACTATCGGAGGGGAGATGTCAAAGTTAACCTGTCCCCTTAAATTATTAATCGTGGGGGTAGGTGGTAAACCGCTACCCGGTAAGCGCGTCGAATTCCAAATATCATTCGGGATATTTGTTGAGTTTTCCCACGGGGTACCGTGAATTCTATGAAACCGGTAGCCCGGAACCTGTGATTGATTTTTATTAATATGCGAAAAACCAGGCGGTGGTTGACTCAGGTCGATTACTGGAGAAACAAAAATCGGATCGGCCGAACGGTAATTAAAATTTCGCGTCAAATGCGAAGGTGCCTCAGAGCCTGAGGTAGCCGGAAATGCAGTCGGAAGTGATGCATTGCGTATTGCTTCTACTGAAATTGTGCTAGCAGTTGTTGTGACAGTCGAAGTCGTAGTCGCGGTCATCGCGAATCCCGTCGTAAAGGGTAGACCCTGATTATAGGAGTGCCTATTAATATTTGATAACGAAGGCATTTGTATACCGGACGGGTTACTACCTTGCATAGCATCTGGTTGCATCGTAAACGCATTGTAAGTGTCTATTCTGTCCCACGGAATGTTGACATCCCCATCGCGTACTCTCACGTACCGCAAAATTCTATCGCGCAAAATGGGAGTTAGCCCGGTCGGATTTATACGAAACTCGTTGGCTAAACATCGCAATTCGGATTCATTTAAAGAATAAATCCAAGTATCCCGATCCGGATTACGAGCCATTTAACCAACGAAATTAAAGAAATAATTATTTGTTATTAATAAAGCAAGAACATAATTTCCCAACCCACCAGATAACCCACTAATCAATCTAAAGTAAAAGATTCACTAATGAGAAAAAAGGCAAATTTTATGCAAAGATGCTTTGCTTATTTACCGAGCTGTCACTCCACATTAAATGCACGCCCGAAGGGAGAAATCCGAATAGTTACGGATCAAGCCGGTAGAAACCGAGCGCGGAAGAGAACTAAGATGGAGACAACTGTAAAACACGAGCAAGAACGATGCTTTCACCGTTGTCGGTTGACGCTAGAGAGAGAACGCACTACGCGCTATGAGAGATGGTGTCATGGTAGGGATACTGCCACGCGGGAAGTGAAGGTACGCTGGTAGCGAGCGAGAGCGGTCCAAAATGGCGGTAACTGCCAGGCACGGGTAAGAACGATTTTACCACCGTTGCCGGTTGACGCGGGAGAGAGAACGCATTACGCGCTGATAGAGATGGCGTCACGGCAGGGATACTGCTGCGCGGGAAGGCGAAGGCTCGCTGGCGCGTGGAAGGAGAGGAGGCAAGGGAACACCACACAGCTGTTGTGTACTATACCATATTCCATACTTTGCGTTCTCTCCTTCGTTCTCTGGTACTCTCGCGTGTCCGCGTGCGAATATGCGTAAGAAAACAAAATGTATTTTCAACAGGTTTTGGTCGAAATTAATTGAAATTAATTATGTATGGATGCTCTCTTTATGTAAATTCCCAAGAGAATCTGAATAGTGACCCATAATCAAGAACTTCGACCGAGCTATCATAGCTGTCATCGCACTCCCGTATGATTAACTTTTATTTTTTCGTATTTTGGCAATTTGAATTTCACTCGCGGGCGCGGCACTTCCGAACGCGGCACTCACGGACGCGACCTACCTACCCGACACTAACTAAGGTGCCTTTTGCTTATAGGACTTTGTTCTTTTATAGCGCTTTAGCGCTCTCTTTAAACAAATAAAACAAAGACACTTGATGCAATAAGCAAAAAATTGGCAATAAATAACAAATAAACGACACAATAATACATAAAACACATGGTTAAAAATTAATTGCACGTTTATCCTTGGATTTCGATCCTACCTAAGGGATCTTTTGCTGGAAATAATAGATCAAATAAAAGCTGAAAGTGAAAAAAATCCTTCCTGGTCCACTTTAGTTGGGCGCCATGTAATGGGCTGCTCCGTCTGCTCCGATTGCTGAAACGCCAACAAGAAATGTACAATTTATCCCAAGCGGAAGTACCGGTGAGACTCTTGAGAGCCCATTAACGGACGTGTACACTACACGTCAGGCGGTTAATTCCGCCATTTTTATTAAAGATTATCCTCCTGAAATGACATGCAGACTTATTTTCTAGAGGATAGTGGGTTCAGGAGCCAGGTTTAATTGAAGAAGAACAGGATTTTCCTTTCAACTAATAAATGAAACTATTCATTTAAAAAGAACTTTCGAAAGACTTTAAAACAATAAATTTACATAATATAGACGAATTATTTTAAAGTTTTTCATGATCAGTTAGCTTTGATTCTATCTTCCGTTTAGAGAAGGTATTAAGTACGCGAGAACATAATTATAAGAAAACGCGGACCCAGTGATGCCCGACTCTCGGAACCAAAAGACTGATTTTACTTGACATGAATGTAAAAGGAAGCAATTAAATTAACAGAAAGGCACCCAAGATCGAGACCAAACTTACGTGTGGAGTCCTGTTTATGGCGCCCTGGATGGCTTCCAGGTCGGCCTTGGTAAAAACCATGTTTATAATTCCTTTATCGCTTTAAAACGGTTCAAGATGGATCCGATCCCTTCTCTCGCAACGATCAAGACAGAATGCCGTAACAGGTTTCCACACGCAAGCGAATCGCCGGTCAGTATCATGGCTACGCGCACGCGCGAGGGGTTGGGATTGACCAGACCGCGGCGCCTCAGACCTTCCAAACCTTCGTCTTTCAACGATGCGCATGATTTTTAAACTAAAGGTTATTTTTCCAGCGGGATCGCGGACAAAGAATATTTAGCCCTTTTATAAAATTATGAATTATAATTTTAAATAACGAAAGATTTCGATAAAAGAGAAATTTAAAATAATAGATTATCTTTAATCCTTCATTGGCCAGTCGCTGATCCCAGGATTTCCTTTTTGTGAGCCCGCCAAATTGGTCGATACCTCACGTGACGTTTCCCAGAGAGCGGGAATAGTCGTTGACCCTAGCTAAGGGGTGTCATCGTGCGAAGTGGATACTCGGATCCTTACGGCGAAGCCAAAAATCTAGACAGACATATTAAATGCCGGTGCCAGTAAAAATTCATAAACAATGTGGCCCGCTGGTCAAGCATCTCTGTAGGCCCACGGTACAATCAAGATTTACCCTTCTCCAACGTATGGATTCTGCCTTGACCGGTCGAGGAAAACTAGTGGTATTCGAATTTTCACCACATTACAACACACAACTAAAACAAACAATTTACACAAACTCCCACACAAGTGTTTCTCATAGCAACCATCACACAAGCTACTACTAGTGACTGTGGACAACCACACTCAGTACCTTCCTCAGAAGAGGAAGAAATCACACCGCACCAACGATCGAAACACTCGCGATAGAAACCGTGACGGACGACGCTGGGCAAGTGCGCCCGACCACACACCAGCCCGCACACATGACTATACGAAAAAATTTCACACACATACACCAAGCAGCACACATTGAAACAACTATCTATGCTGGGACAACGGCTCAACCGTGTCTCCTGCCAGCATACATGCTGGGACAATGGCCCAACCTTGTCTCTCGCCAGCAAAACTACAAATCGCGACCCCTTTCTGCCGGAAGGAACAGCGATCAGCTACTCTAGCAGGGATCGGCACCTCTGATCCTGAAAAGCCACAACCACGTACTACACGCAGACCGGCCCCTTCCATCTCGTGTAATTGCAGCTAGTGATGGTGGACAACCACGCTCAGCACCATCCTCCGAAGACGAAGCAGAAGGAAGAAAACACTTCAGACGAGGCATCTAATCAGCAAGAAAGTAACGCCAGGGGGCGCTACTCACTACGTAATACGTAGCCGCACAACTACCGAGACGCGCAGTTGTACACACCTCAGCGGAGGCGCGATTAGTTGAAGTTCCCGAAATTAGGTTAGGATTTTGTAATTAGGTTAAGATTTTGTAGTTAGCTTAAGATCGTCTTAAGCTAGTTTTCTTTGGCCAGTCTTTGTTTATAATCGTTAAACTGATTATAGATAAATTTTATTTTTAATTTAGTTTTAAATTTCTGAGTATGACCGTATGTTAATATTGTAGAGTATTAATATCTTATAGTTAGACATGTAAATGTAGATATATGTATTTTTTTTTAGCCGATTTAGAATAAACATTTGTACTTATAATTTTTCAGTTGTCTACGAATAAATAAACGTCTATCCCGGAGGGGTCGGTTTGTTATACGCGGCTCGCATACAGCGAGACTCTTTTATTGGTAGTTTTAAAACACTCTCGCAGACGACGTTTATTTATTCAATAGGCAACCATTTTAAATTATAATAACTAGTAATTAGACCCGCAAGTTAGAAAGAGAGAGAAATAGGTACTCCATGAAGTGACGTCAGCAAGGCGCAGGGCGAGTAGAGGCGAGAGTCGCAAGTAGAGCGCCCTCGAAACTCGACGCGCGCATCTCCTAACAACGATTTTCTACCCTCTCCGCTCGACTCCCACGCAACGCCCACGCAGCCTCCCCGTTAAAAGGGCGCGCACGAGCCCAGAACGACAGAAAGTGTTTAGGAGCTGGTAGCCAGAGCACTCTCACTTAAACCCTACAGCTCGACGCCAGCAGTAGGTACCTACAGCTGGTAGCCAGCCCTAGGTTTCCACCGCAAGCCATTGCCGTGCACAACAGAACTCTCTCTCTCTCTCTCTTGACCGCCAGAGTACTCCAGCTGGAAGCCAGCCAGAGGACAATTGACGACGCATCGCCTTCGCCCTCTTGTGAGGAAGCGACAACGAACTCCGACGCTTTACTTTACGGCACGTATCTGTAATCAAACATGGTAAGAATCTAACATAAATAAAGAAAATTCGTGCAGACACAATTCTTTGTTTTTCTCTTGTCACTTAAGTTCTCCCCCTTCTTTCCTCCGCTAACGGGTTAGCTGGCATACCAGCCTACCCGTTTCCGTTGAGACAGTTGGCATACCAGCCCTCTCAGCCGATACACTAACTTCTCCCCTCACCCACAACCAACAAATCAAAACTTCTCTAGCTCAGTTCTTTCCAGGAAAAAAAGAAAGCAAAAACACCCGCTTAAATCGCTATCTCTTTCTATCTTAGGAGATAGATGTATCAATCCCTCTTTCCACCTACCTTGAATTAATCCTCTCACTCCCTCCTCTTGTAGTCTCTGGATCACTCTTTCAACCTACTATCTCTTTTTATCTTACGATATAGACACATCACTCCGCCTTTCCACCTCCTTCGACATTTATCCTCTCTTTCCCTCCTCTGGTACTCACTAGATCACCCTTCTATCTGCTATCTCTTTCTATCCTATGATCACACTCACCTTTTACCTCCCTTGAAGCCTATCCACCATCCATCTCCACTCTTACAAAATGGCAACCTTTCCTCTCACTCCCTCCTATGGTTCCCCTACCTCTCCTGTCTCCTATTATCTTATGAGATAACTTCTTCTCACTTCCAACAAATACCACCCAAAAGTAAGGAGCATAGCATGTCTTGTCACTTCAATTCCCTGAATTAATTAAATTCCCTAAATTAATGCAATTTCTTGAATTCCATGCATTCCGTGAATTGTATGAAATCCCTGAATCCCACGAATTTCCTAGATTCAATGAATTCTACGATTTCCCTAAATTCCCTGAATTCCACTAAGTCTCTAAATTCCATTAATTCTATGAGATCCTTGAATTCCATGAATTGCATCACTTCCATGGCTTCCATTAAGCCATTTACCTTTTGGGGTAGGCGTGACACTAACGGATTCGGGTAGTGTTTCTAGGTGGATAGTTTCTTGTAGTAGATAACTGCAAGTGTGGGCTCTCCATACCCACGACGGGCCAACAGAACGCAGTATCCCGAACGGTCACCCATTCAAGTACTAAATGCGCCCAACACTGCTTAACTTCAGTGATATAACGAGAACTGGTGTTTTCAGCGTGGTATCGCCGTTGGCCATGAATACTGTGAATTTCATGATTTTCGTGAATTCCGTGAATTCCGCTAATCTCATGAATTCCGTGAATCCCATCAATTCCGTGAATTCCTTGACTTTCTTGAATTCCCTGAATTCGTTGAATTTCTTGAATATAATAAATAACGTGAGTTCCATGAATTCCATGAACTACGTGAATTTCATGATTTCCGTGAATTCCACGAATTCCATGACATCCCTGAATTTCATGAATTGCATGATATCCATGAATTCCATGATATCCATGAATTCCACGATATCCATGAATTCCATGATATCCATGAATTCCATGCACACTGTGAATTTCTTGAATTCCGTGAATTCTATGAATTCCTCAAATTCCATGAATTCCTTGAATTCCATGAATTCCTTGAATTCCATGAATTCCATGAACTCCATGAATTCCATGGATATTATAATTCCGTGAATTCTGTGAATTCTATAAATGCTGTGAATTCCATGAATACTGTGAATTCTATAAATTCTGTGAATTCTATAAATTCCTTGAATTCCGTGAATTCCATGCATTCCATGAATTGCATGAAATCCGTGAATTCCACGAATGCCGTGAATTCTATGTATACTGTGAATTCCATGAATTCAGTGAATTTCATGAATTCAGTGAATTCCATGAATTCAGTGAATTCCATGAATTCAGTGAATTCTATAAATTCTGTGAATTCTATAAATTCTGTGAATTCCATGAATTCTGTGAATTCTATAAATTCCGTGAATTCCATGAATTCTGTGAATTCTACAAATTCTTTGAATTCCGCGAATTCCATGCATTCTGGGAATTGCATAAAATCCGTCAATTCCACTAATGCCGTGAATTCCATGAATTCCACGAATTCCATGGATTCCATGATATCCTTGAATTCCATGAATTCCGTGCATTTCATGAATTCCCTGAACTACTTCAATTCCCTGAATTCCTTGAATTTCATGAATTCCTTGAATTACATAAATACCGTGAATTCCATGTATGTATGTATGTATGTATGTATGCATGTATGTATGTATGTATGTATACCATTAGGCCATTTCCGTGAATTCGATGGATTTTATGAATTTCCTGAATTCTCGAATTCCATAATTTCCGTGAATTCTCTAATTTCCACGAGTTCGGTGTATTCCGTGAATTTCATTAATTTCATTGATACCTTGAACCCCACGAATTCCGTGAACTCCTTGAATTGCGTGAATTCCCCAAATTCCTTGAATTTCTTGAATTACATAAATACCGGGAATTCCATGAATTACGTGAATTCCATGATTTCCATTAATTCCACGAATTCCCTAAATTCCATGAGATCCTTGAATTCCATGAATTGCTTCAATAGGGTCATCCACTAATTTTTTTTTTATTTTTGCATATTAAAGTATATGCTCTAAAATCACTAATAATACAAGCATAGTGTGAAAAAAATTTTTTTGGAATTTATATTTGAAAAAGAAAAATTCGTACACATTTAAAATGCCTATTTCTTTCGCGCCCATTCCGCCATCTTGGTGTGACGTAGCTAGCCGCCAAACACTTGTAAATAAGCCGGGCGATTCACGTTTTTTTCATAAAAATGCAAACAAAGCAGCACTACCATTGGTGTTTTGTGGCTCAATGCGAGAAAACGTCTGTGAAAAATCCAGGAAAATTATTTATATCTATACCCAAAGGTGAGGAATGAAAAAAATGGTACAAAATTGTTCGTCGTGACATGTGCTCTACCGCATCTTCAACACTAACAGTATATGTTGCGAAGATCATTTCAACGCTACACGTAAATATTTTTATTTTGAATAGAAAAATATATTTAAAATATGCTTTTTTTGATAAAACAAAGTTCGTAATTGACTGATGTTCAACGGTGTTATATATATGGGGTGTCAGGATGTATGTGACGCCGGTATAACCTGATCGCGAAATCAAATAGTTTATTCACGCAACAAGTATTATAAAATAAAATTTTTATAAAAGTAATTATAAATCTCATAATTATGAATTTTAAAATAATTTTATAAAAGGATTCGTGAAAGTTTTTATAAAAGCAACTATAAAAAAAGTGAGCTTAGGTTTTCTGAATTCAATATTGCATGTATGATTGTATGTTACGATTCGCCTGAAGCAATTATCATTCTAAACTAATAAATTGAATGAATAAAAATAAATATTTCAAAAAGTTATCGTCATTTATACCATTTACTTACTTTTTCGCTTTCACTCCTCGAGTGACAGCAACATTGAAACTGTAGCACTTCGCGAAGAAATCGCTAGTCATAAGTGATTCACTTTTGGGAAATTATCCAAACTGGCTTTAATGTATCTAGGCATATTGATACTTCATAAAAATAAACTCTTTTTGCCAAAAAACGTTGATAATTATTTCGATTGTTTTTATCAAACTGACCATGTATTTTCTTCGGTTTTGACGGCTGGTGACGTCACACCACGTGCTTCAAGCCGTGAGGGCGCCACATGCTTTTTTTATAAATCAACATTTACGGTGGATATTTTATCACTTTTTAATAAATTATTATACATTACTAAATAACAGAAATTAAGTTTCAATTTCACATTTCAATTCTTTGGGAGTCAGAGTTCATAAAAAACTCAACTGTAAGGCAAACAAAATTTTTGTGGATGACCCTATTCCATGAATTCCGTCTATTAATTCAATCCCCTGAATTAATTAAATTTCCTGTATTCCACGCATTCCGTAAATTGTATGAAATCCGTGAATTCCATGAAGTCCTTGAATTCAGTGAATTCTTTGAATTACATGAATTCAAGAAATCCCCTGAATTCATTGAATTACATGAATTCCTTCAGTTCCATGAACCGCTATAATTCCCTGAAAACATTGAATTCCATGAACTCTTTGAATTCCATGAACATCTTGAATTCCATGAATTCCTTTAATCTCATGAATTCCGTGAATACTATGAATTTCATAAATTCCATGAATACTGTGAATTTCATGATATCCGTGAATCTCATGAATTCCTTGAATTTCGTGAATTCCCTGAATTCCACGGATTCCCTGATTTCCATGAATTCCATGAGATCCATGAATAACATGAATTCCTTCAATTCCATGAATCCCAAGAACTCCGTGAATCCCAAGCCTTTCGTGAATTCCGTGAGATCCATGAATACTGTGAATTTCATGATTTCCATAAATCCCATGAATCCCATGAATTCCATGAATTCCGTGAATTCCTTCAGTTCCCTAAATATAATAAATACCTTGAATTCTATAAATTCCATGATTTCCGTGCATTCCACGAATTCCATGAATTGCACGGATTCCCTGATTTCCATGAATTCCATTAGATCCACGAATAACATGAATTCCGTGAATTCCATGAATAATGTTAATTTAATAATTTCCGTGAATCCCATGAATTCCATAAATTCCGTGGATTCCCTAAATTCCATTAATTCTATGGGATCCTTGAATTCCATGAATTGCGTCAAATCCATGAATGCCGTCTATTACTTCAATTCCCTGCATTAATTAAATTACCTGAATTACTCCAATTTCCCGAATTGCTTGAATTCCACGCATTCCGTAAATTGTATGAAACCCGTGAATTCCATGAATTCCCTGAATTCTATTAATTCCCTGAATTCCAAAAATTCCTTGAATTCAATGAATTCTCTAAATTTCATGAATTATTTTGAAGTCCAAGAATTCTTTGAATTCCAAGAATTCTTTAAATTCCAGGAATTCTGTGAATTCCAAGAATTCTTTGAATTCTATGAATTCCTTGAAATCCATGAATTCCTACGATTCCATGAATCGCTTGAATTCCCTGAATTAATTAAATTCCAATAAACTCCTTGAATTCCAGGAACTTCTTGAATTCCATGAATTCCTTGCATTCTATGAATTCCCTGAATTCTATGAATTCCCTGAATTCTATGAATTCCTTGAATCGCATGAATTCCGTGATTTCCATCAATACTGTGAAATGCATGATTTGTGTGAATCCCATGAATTTCATGAATTCCGCGGATTGCCTGAATTCCATTAATTCTATGAGATCCTTGAATTCTATGAATTGCGTCAATTCCATGAATTCCGTCTATTACTTAAATTCCTGGAATTCCATGAATTCCTTGAAACGCATCAATTCCATGAATGCCGTCAATTACTTCAATTCCCTGAATTAATTAAATTCCCTGAATTGCTTTAATTTTCTGAATTCTTTAAATTCCACGCATTCCGTAAATTGTATGAAATCCGCGGATTTCATGAATTCCTTGGATTTCCATAGATTCCTTGAATTCAATGCATTATTTGAATTTCATGAATTATTTTGAAGTCCAAGAATTCTTTGAATTCCAAGAATTCTTTGAGTTCCATGAGTGCCTCGAAATCCATGAATACAATTTCTAGTTGAGATATTTGTTTACATAAAATTATCGAAAAGCAGCAGCCAGTCGTAACCAAATCTCACTGAAAAAATACAGTTTTGCTTGAAATATCAAACCACAATGAAGATAGTCATGAATAATATCAGTCAAGTGCGTGAGAATGAGATGTTTCCGAAGATAACCTCAAATTTTAGTCAATCATATGTTCGAACGCAAATATATTTCTTTGGTTCAAACGTACATTTCACAAGTGTGTATAATAATGGCAGCCTCTTCAAAAAAAATGTTTTGTACCTGATTGCAACTACAATAGCAAAGATAATCCAAACAAAATATTTATAAGGTTGCCTATGAGCACAGAAGTTAAAAAGAAATGGGCAGAAGCCGTTAAAAGAATCAGTAAAGATACCACGTTTCATTCAAACTTTTCGCACTGTCACACTTTACAAAGCCGGGTTTTAGTGAAATTCTAGGCATTTTGAAAATTTTTTAGGCGTTTTTTTATTTTTTAAAACACGTTTACAATAGTTTATTTTTACTTCTTACATATTCAGTCGCTAGCGGCCATATTATATTCCGTCACCAATCGGACAGCTACGCAAATCAGAATGAATTACTTCCCGCAAAAATTAAAAAAGTATACGTTTCAAACATTTAAAAAAATATTTAAAGTTAATTGAAAAATACTTTCCTTCCGTAATTACATTATAATTATTTTTTTTTGTAATTTTACTAGGAAAAAAATATTTGAAAATATGCAACAACCCCATTCCATGAAATTCTTGAATTCCATGAATTTCTTGAATCGCATGAATTCCGTGAATTCCATGATTTTCGTGAATCGCATGAATTCCGTGAATCCCACCGATTCCGTGAATTCTTCGAATTTCGTGAATTCCCTGAATTCGTTGAATTCCTTGAATATAATAAATACCGTGAGTTCCATGAATTCCATGAACTACGTCAATTCCACGATTTCCGTGAATTTCACGATTTCCATGAATTCCATGCGATCCTGAATGTCATGAATTCCATGGGATCCATGAATAACATGAACTCCATGGAATCCATGAATAACATGAACTCGATGGGATCCATGAATAACATGAATTCCTTTGATTCCATGATTTTCATGAATTCCTTGAATTTCGTCAATTCCATGGTTTCCATGAGATCCATGAATAACATGAATTCCTTGAATTCCATGAATTCTGTGATTCCCAAAAATTCCGCGAACCCTAGCCTTCCGTGAATTCCATGAATTGCGTGCATTCCATAAATTCCGCCTATTACTTCAATTCTATGAATTAATTAAATTCCCTGAATTACTTCAATTTCCTGACTTCCTTGAATTCCACGCATTCCGTGATTTGTATGAAATCCATGAATTCCTTCAATTCCATGGATCGCTTGAATTCCCTGAATTAATAGAAATTCCATTAATTCCGTGAATGCCATGAATACTGTGAATTTCATGATATCCGTGTATCCCATGATTTCCATATTTTGAATTCCATGAATTCCGTTAATCGAATGAATTCCGTGAATCCCACGGATTCCCTGATTTCCATGAATTCCATGAGATCCATGAATAACGTGAATTCCTTGAATTCCATGAATTCCGTTAATCGAATGAATTCCATGTGTTACGTCCCGAGCAATAGGCGAGGGTAGTTTGGCTAAGTGCGAGATTGTGAGACACCAGTGTGCTGATTTTAAATCAGGTTGGTAAGGCCTGACCAATTATTCGTTTTATGGGATCGTTAGCCACTTGTCAGCCCTACGCGGACTGTGTTAGGTTAAAGTGTTTAAATCACATTTTAAATTCAGTGTGAACAATGTTTATTATAACTAGGATACAGGATTAATTAGAATAATTATACAAAACTTACGATTACCTTCCTACGCAAGAAAGGGCGAAAGAGATATTGTGCTGCTTGATTGAATCTCCGTGTTTATCGTAGAGCAGCGACGGAACTCTACCGAATGTTTGTTATATTGAAAACGTGCACGAGCACTTTTCAATATTGGTAGTGCGATACAGGGTCCTACAGCAGATACCCAATCCACACATGAGTTCTTTTCGCGAACGTTTAACACTGCGGACTTTATTCGTTAAAGACTCATTTTACGACGACCGAAGGTTTCAGTGGAAGGGACTTTAGTACAAGACTTGAACACACGTTAACTACTCAAGACGGCACGACTTAATCAGAGTGTTTCTTTGGTCACAATGAGATAGAAGACGCGACTTGGTCGAAGTGTCGCGAAGAGCGAAGTGAACAGTATGACTGCTTGATACGTAAAGACAATTGACAAGGGTAGCGTAGGGCTTTATATACGCTTGACACTTCGATAAAGTCGCGAACTTTCTTAGAACAGGCGGTGGTAATGACGCCACGAGCACGTTTGGTGTTAATGACGCCACGAGCACGTTCGGTGGTAATAACGCCACGAGCACGTATTTCTGGAAATTGCCGTAGTTTATATTGATAAGTTTCGGATTACTCGAGTAAAGAACATCTATGTCCCGTCTACTGATACTTCCGGTGGTCAGTTGTGTCTTCTCTAGATCGGCTACATGTTATTTGATATGCGCGAATATTGTCATTACATGCAGTGACTAATAGCTACCGCGGCAGCGATCGCACAACTCTAGGCTTGACCTTCGTAGGAGTATGGATATTACATATATGCGTGGTACTTTCCGTCTGGCGTAGCCGTTCTTGTTGCGTCTGACTATTTCAGTGCGTATTCACTCGAGCGTTGCTTGTCTTCGGATAAGTTACCATGCTATCGGTGCTTACACATAATCGCGGACTTAATAACTATGTTTTATATAGTCTATAGACTTATTTGATTATTAACTAATAGATTAAGTTGTTAAAATTCATATGAGACTTTACGTTTTATAATTCATTATGCTTTGTTGAGTCTCCATCCTCCCGTGGTACTGCTCGCTATTTATCGTACGGTTTCTACATTATCATCAGCGGTGCATGTACCGACGTTAGGTCAGAGATTGGAAGAATGTTACCATTGGCACGACCATATAATGTGTTGCTACTCAGCTCCTCTCCTAAGCGGAAGGGGGCGAAGTGTTACACCACAGAAATTTAAATTTTCGGGATGTAACAGTCCTCCCTTCTTAAAATATTTCATCGTCCCCGATGAATGCTTAATTCCACCCGGAGAAAATCTAAGTGCCATCTTGTGAAGTTTGATTCTTTTAATTCATATGTGTTCTGTTAAATTCTATGATGAAATCTAAGTTAGCGCTATACAATTTTTTTTTTCAAATTTGGAATTTTATATATTGCCATGGAGTGAGGTTTTAGTGTTGTTGTAAAAGTGGGTGTATAGTGTGCTTGTGTTTTCTGTACGTGACCAAGTGAGTATACTTTTCCTTTGTTTCTGCCTTACCTTCTGCCTTCCTTGGGTCGACTGTCTTACTAAGTCTGTTTTGCAGAGATTTTTCTGGTGTCATCAAAATTTCTTATGATGTCATCTCAGCATCTGGGTCCTGGCTTGCTGCACAATAGTTCATTCTTTGTCAGTCATGGAAAGTGATAGCTCTGACACAGGTTTATCCTCCGCTTCTACGGTGCTTTATACGGATTACTGTGCTGCTCAAAACGTAGCCCTGGATTTGTCAAAAAATTCTACTACGTCAAGTTTTTTGGGTAAGTGAGACTTGATAGTTCATTTAGTGTTGGCTGGTCTCTTAAAATGGCAACATCTTCTACGGATCGTTTAGATTTAGATTTCATTTTAAGTGTTGTTTTTGATGATCGGTATCGGGCTTGTTCAGAGTTTGATAGTGCGGTTAATGAAATCGTTCGTGAAATTTCAACTCCGGTTGTGAATAATTCCATTGTGATTAATGAGGTGGATGACGAGTCAGTAATTTTATCGCCAGACTTGGAACGACATATCGCCGATTTTGATTTATCATTCCTTGAAAGTATAGTGGACGAGAAAATCCCTGACAATTCTCTGCAATTTTGTTTTTCCGCCGGTTCTGAGCCCTGTTTATCATTACTTGAAAGTTTCTATTTTCGAATGGAACAGATTGAAAATTGTGCAGGAATTTATTGTTTCGTGATTCGGGGCAGTGATCAAAGAAAACTTTTTGAAAATTTTATAACTTTATGTCAAGTTACTTTTCACTTGCATGTCGATGGTCAAGATCTGGTGATGCTTCATCGTCTAACGCGAAGTCGTGATCGTCGACTTCCGGGGCTTCTTGTTCGCACGTCCTCCTGGAAATGATGGTTGTGCGTTTTAGGTGTGATAATCGAATTTTTGTTAATTTCTCGTGCGTTGCTATTTCGGATGTTCCTAGAAGGGTTCCATCTGGGTGTCTCTCCACCAAAGAATTTTTTTCTAAATTTTTGAACCTGGGCACGGCCATAGGTTTTTATTCTGCTCTGACTCAGGTGTTGGAGTGTGATAACATCATACAACCGTCGTCTTTTATCAGCGGGACGAGCGACAAGGTCGGGAAGCGGGGGCGAGAACGCTCGAGGAGAACTCGTGGCGCCACTCCGTCTGATGTTTCGTCTGTGGAGCGTCAAGAGGCGATGACTGCGCTGTGTCAGCGTAGTGATGAGATGTATGATCTCATCAGTCTACATCTGTCGCCAAACACAGAAATTGAATCTCGACCATGCACACACGAGCATGCAACGTCGGGTATTTGCCTGGGGTAAGATATATTACACTTTATTGTCATGTTTTCTTGACACTTTGCTTTCCTTCTTTCTTAGTCATTGCCTTTTGATGGTGTTGGTGTATTTTATTGAGTTGTCTGCCTCCTTTGTACATGTGTTTACTCTTGTTTCAGTGTGGAGGGCACAAAATATCGATTTTGTCTCTGTGGGCGATTCGTGCCTGTTATGCATGCCGAACATACTTGTACTAGCGGCTACATGCTTCGGGATTCGACAGGTAATGTCGATCTTACTGTCTCTGGTTTCCTTTTATAACTCGTTGATCATAACTTGTTTTTGATTATTATAATAATAACCGATAACGTATAAGGGTAATTATAATAAGAGGTTATTATAGAAAGTTTTTGATTATTCCTTTGTTTCAGTTCCCAAAATCGAGGCCGTTTGGTTATCAGACTTGAAGTGCGATGGTTTTGCAGAATCCGAGACCGACTTTGAGTTGCCAGGCCCGTCGACTCCACGTCAATAATTTATTGTTTATGAATTGCCTTTTCTCTTCCCAATATTGAATAAATGAATTTTGTACGTTTAAATAGGGTGTTTTTTGGACTAACGCCGTAGCTCAATTTACTTTAAACACCATGGTATGGTTATTTTATTAACTTCTATGTCGTTAGTGCAAAAGTTGTGTTTGTTCCTTATTTTTCCTTCACCTTTGTAGCATATATAAAATTATCCAATTCGGTAATTCGTTCCCAATTCAACTCATTTGTTCTGTTTTGAAAGAAAAACATACTAGTATTGATTTTGACTGTAAGGCCTCATATACATTTTAACGTCTCACCAAATTGTTAAGCCTTTTCTTCACATTTGACTTAGTATAAATTAATGGCTTACTGGTTACTTTCTACTAATGGATGCATCTATTCACTGACAATTTAACAGACTTATCTTGCTTAAAAAAATGGACATTATAACTTAGAAGTATTATCTATAGTTTTAATCCTATACAGATATTCATGTTGAAGAAATCAGTTAAATTTTAAGAAGTTATGATCTAAGCACATTAAGCATATTGTTCAAAAGGTGGGCTTGTTTCTAAACCTACACATAGTAATTGTAACTCAATTATATTCATCTATTATTATGTATTCAGAGTATATTCCCGTGTGAACAAATTTTAATTGATTCCCTGCAGGTACGTTACTTTTACTGTTAAATTTAGTAAACTTCTCAAACTAACTGATTTGTCCATTAAATTTATTGTACTGAATGATTTTGTAAAACTTTTACCATTTCGGAGTTAAGTTGAACCTTGCTTTCATAGATAATTATAGTTTTACTAACTGCAGATTTCTATGTAACCTAAAATAATTTTAGCGTTTTAACCTACTTAACCTTCTTAATACTGCATTCTTCTCTTCTTATTCTTCTCTGCTGGTGTTGAACTCTCACGACTCGTTCTCTCTTGTGTGTGTGTGCTAGCGGTGCCATGTTATGGGTGTAGCGTAACACTTTGTAGGCGAGCCTCATTCCTTATCGCGGTTAGATTACAGGTCTCGCACCGGCGGCCATCATGATTAGGGACGTCGCTGTGTGTGATTGTGAGTTCACTCGTTTATTCTTCCTTCCATTCTTCATTTTGTTTCAAGAGCGGGCGTTTCTTTTAATCATGCAGGCGGAGTCTTGCTTTGCTGGCCGGTCATAATAGATGTTGACGTCATGTCTGGCGTTTAACGTGTTTTCCACTAACACTGTAATTAGTCTTTCCGTAGTTACGGTGTGCGATTGGTCAGCCATGCTCGACGTATGTTGGCTTATGTTTGCTATTATTTGGTTATGTGCAATTTTGGTGGATTTTATGATTAAAATTTAAAAAAAACAAGGTGCCCTTGTGTCTCCTCCCTTCTTAAAATTTTTCATCGTCCTCGATGAGTGATTAAAAGGGGGCAGAGTGTTGAACTCGTCCTTTTTTTAGGCTACTCGGGTGCTGGTTATTGGGATGTGCGCCTGTGGTGTTGTTTGGTTTCGTACTTCATTGGTTTGTGATTCTTTTGTGTTATCAAGGGGCAGTGACTGCATTTCTTCTTCGTCATTACTGTTGTTTTTTGGTTGAGAATTGGTTCTCGCGCATTTGCATGTTTTACTTATTAGCTTTCTTCCATAATATATTGTTATTAACAGTATCAGTATAATTATTCCCATGGATGTCCCTACCATAATGTGATTGTTCCTTCGTTCTTGATGACGTTTTTGCTGAAATTGTGTGAGTTGATTTCTTCCAAGGGTTGCCCGTATTGAAATTCTTTCCAGGTTTTTGTTGGTTGTATTTTTAATTCATTTTCTTCTATAGGTGAGTTTTTGGGATAGTTGTAAATTATAGAGGATATATTATTGATGTTTAATGAGAATTCTGGACTATATATATATATATATTCCTCTTTGTTTTTATTTATTGTTATACCTATCAGCGTGGTATCTTTTGTTCTGGCAATACATCCACTTCCCAATCGGATTATTCCGGAATTTGAGATATATCCTCGTTTTATTTTCTGGTTTGGGCAATTGATGTTGATGAGTTCTGGTCTTGTTGTTGAATATAACCATGCTTGTAGGGACGGTATTTGTTTCCAGAATGTTTTCTCTCCTAGAGTGATTCCCACGTCACAATTTTGTAATTTCGTTATCGTTGGTTTTAGTAGCATGCCAACTTCACAGGATGAGCTGCTTGAAGTTGTATGTATGGGTTGATTTGCTTCGCAAATGGTGTTGTATGTGGTTTTTATACAGGTATTTTGGTACTCTTTATTTGTTAAGAAAAATCTCTGGTCGTCAGATGATAAGGCGATGTATGTTTGTTTAGGTAGTATGTAGGCGGCTCCAGTGATGTTTGTAATTACATTTTGATGTACTGAATATGGGTATATTTTATATGTCTGATAGAATTTTCTTTCTAATAGAGGGATGTCTATAGTCACCATCAATTTGTTAAAATGGTAGCCAACATCCGATTTTCCTATTTGATGTAAATCTCCAGCTTTTATGTGTGTACTTGGCAATGGGAATTCGTATTCGCTTACTTCTTTGTTTATTTCTACTATTATTTTCTGTAATTGATCATTTGTTATTAGGGCTGGATGTACCTTTTTCTCTCTCGCATTTATGATGATGTCTGTGAACTGTTGCAGAGTGTTACATGCAACGTCGAGTTTTGATTCTACCTGTGCGGTCCATTGCCTTACATAATTTAGGTATTCCAGATTATTAATGCTGTTTTCTTGAGTTTTCGCGTTTTTTATTGTTTTTTCTAACAATGATTGCATATTAATTATTTCGTGAGCTCTTGTATTTAATTCTTTGTGTATGTTTTGAATTTCTGCCTTTACTATATGGGTTTGTTTCTTTAGAATCTGGCTCAAATTGTTTTGTTTATCATATAATTCGTTGATCATTTCTGTATATTCTTCTTCGTCTTCTGAAGTTAAAAGTCCAACAACCGGTCCTATAATGGAGCCTATGAAGCCTAACATTGGTACTCGGCGTTTCTGGATTGTTCTTGGTATCGAACTAGTTTCAGGTTTGTAATACTGTATTTCTGACAGTATTCTATTTAGCGTCTCATTTTCGGCTTTGATTCTGTTGATTTTAGCCAGCAGGGTATCCAATTGAACATAATTTCGGCAGTCTTCGTGGATTGAGCTTTTCCTACAATTTTCATAGTTATAATTGATGTCTCGTATAAGGTCCTTGGTAGGAAAATGTTGGCTGAAATTTCCAATGTCCAGAAATATAACTATTCTCCAATAACTCTGAGTCAGTCGTGTGGGTTGAATTTCGTAGTGCATGGGACTTTCTGGGATGATTAGAAGTAAGATAATTATTGTCCACCTCCATTGGAAATTCCTTGGGGAAGAATTGATCCACTCCATGTATGTCCAAACAGTGAAAACTACTTCAATAAAACTTATAATGATCGTTTTTTTTTTAAATTCCCTTGTTTTAAAAGGGAAAGAATAATAGGCAACTTTCTAATCCTCGCTCATAATTTTTTTTTTCGTTTGATGTTGTGAAAAGGGGAGATAAGAAGGCAATCTCCAAATCCTCTTCCTTCCTTTTTTTGTTTGTTTTGTTTTTTAATTTATTTATTACTCTCCTCTTTTCTCAACATCATTACAATTCTTATGTTCTAGTGATTAATTGTGTTGTTATGCTTATGATTTACAAGATTATTTCATTCAGCACTTTTAATTGGCACAAGCGATGGATCGATGATATTTTTAGATTATTTCTTCTACCAAATCCCAAAAGTCTTCAGGGGTTATGTTGTCAATTTCTGGCAAATTTTTATTCCGTTCAATTTCTTTAGCGCAAATATTTATGGTATGTCCGCGTAAGTAACAGTACTCACAGCAGTTCTCCCATTTATATAATTTAATTCCTAATATTTGATCTTCTTCTGGACAAACTATAGATTCAATTTCTGTTTCTCGAGACTGGTTTTTGGTCTCGCTATAGAAATAGATTTTTTCTAACTGCTTTACATCTTCCACAACGCATTTAACATAACATTTTCTGTCATTGGGAGGGCCTGTCGTTTTAACTAAAGTATAACTAGGTTTCGAAAAGTTATATTCTGCAGCCAATTCTTCCAAAGGTCCTTTAGGGAACTGTAAGTCCTCTATTCTACCCTTAGGACGTATTAACGTAGGGTGATACTGGCCTTTGACTGTTTGGGTCATGAGTGCTGATTCTGTCATTCTGAAAAAGGAAATTTTAGGTTATTTGTTAATTTTTTTTTTGGGGGGGTCATTCGTGAACAACTTTGAGTTTGTCTAAATGTTTTTGAAAACGCTTTCCTTCCGTTGTTTCTAAGATAGCGGTGTGTTTATCTAGTATGTCTATGATTTTATAGGGTCCATGGCTTTTACTATCTAATTTGTTATTCTTGGTTTCCCTTTTTACGTACACGTTATCTCCCACTTTTCCAATAAAAGGGTTTATTTTTCTGTCATATAGCTGTTTGGATCTGTATTTAGCATTAATTAAATTCCCGGCCGCCATGTTTTTGATTTCAGATAGTCTTATTATTAAGTCTTTCAAATAAGATCCGTAAGTTTCTAACTTTTCATGGGAAGGGAATGAGCTAGGGGTGCGCGCAATTTTTCGGAATATTAATTCGAAAGGTGTAAATTTAGTTGCTTCGTGAATTGATGTGTTGTAGGAGAACATTGCAAAGGGTAACAATCTATCCCAGTCGTCATAGTAGTCTGCGTAGGATCGGATATAGTCGACCAACACTGCATGGCTTCATTCCAAGGACCCATTCGATTGTGGTCGATATCCTGAGGTAGATATTTGGGAAATTCCAAATATTTTGGATAACTTTCTTAAGAGTTTGCTTATAAAAGCACTTCCACGGTTGGTTAAAATGGCTTTTGGTGCGCCATATTGTGAGATTAAATTCCTAGCCAGAGCATGCGCTATTGTTGTAGCTGTTATGTCGGGGATTGCTACAGCAATACAGTATTTTGACAAGTTGTCCTGCATGGTGAGAATATGTCGATTTCCATCGGGAGTTGACGGCAATGGTCCTACAGTGTCGAGTGATACTTTTTCAAAAGTTTCTATAGGCGTGTCTGTAATAATCATGGGTTCGTGGGTTTTGGCTCGAATGATTTTCTGTTCTTGGCAAACACTACATTTTCGCACAAATTCCGTGACTTCTTCTTTTATTCCTGGCCATGTAAATCTTTCTCGTATTCGCCCATAAGCTTTGTTGACTCCCTTATGTCCTCCTATTTTGCTTTGATGGTATTCTTTTATTATTGGACCACGATCTTTTTCTGGTTGTACACACACACTTCCATAGCAATATGTGATTTCGATATTGCTGTCATCGAAAATTTCTTCTAGGATGCCTGTCAGGGTGCCTTTGGATAAACCTTCAGTCAAGTCCCCTTGTCTTGAGATTCGAAAGGAGTCTAGATTTCCTTGTTCAATTCGTCGAAATGATTGTGTTTTATGATGATCGTATAAATTTTATAACTACCTCGAGGGGTCATAAGTACCTGACCTATTTTAGGGTGTTGTTCTTCGATTTCTAAAGGATCAATGGCTTTAATGTCTATTAATAAACGTCCTATTGGCGTAGTGAATTCGCAGTCCTCGGAAAGGAAGTGTACATAGTTTCCTCTAAGATACGTTAGATTTTCGCGGCTACTTTTTATTTTAAAGCATGCATCAATATTATCAGGGTAATTGTATTCATTCGGCAATGTTGGTTGGATGCTAGTAATTGATGTACATGTATTGGCGTCTTCTGTAATTTCTTTCGCAGTCTCGGCTCTTGAAGCACTGCTGGTTTCTGGTTGATTCATATCTATTTGTCTGGGCTTGATGTTTTCGTTGGATTTCATTGGAAGTTCTGTAGTTTCATTCATTTTTGCTGGTTCTATAAGTGGTGTCGATAAGGCTCGTGGCAATCCACAGGCTGATGGACGAAAGGTTGCTAATTCATCCAGTGTTTTGGGGGGCTGCAGTGCGAACGTTACACTTTTGCGTTGTCCGATCTCGGGACGCAGTACTTGTGTGGAAGAATAATTTTCTTGTTCCTCAGGTTTCATATTCTTGCTGTCTTTGCTGGATTCTGGACTGTTTGTTTTCTGCATTTCGACTTCCTGTAGTTTGTATTTAGCCCAATTTATCACCGAATCTATTCTTCGAGTGAATTCACTCTCGCTATCAGGTTCCAGTTCTTCGATGGCGTGAAGAATCTCTGGGTTGTCCTCGCCTTCTGACATATCCATAATGCTTCCATGCGCTTCTTCGTTTTCCTCTGTTTCTCCATCCTCTTCCCACTATTTGTGGGCTTCCAAAAATTCATCGAATTGTGTGAACGAGTTTTTTAGCTCTTCCCTGGTTAATTTCCAGCTATCGAGCTTCTTTCTGTCTTTAATTTGTTGCTCGTTCTCTACTTCTTCTTCTTGACTGTCCTCACTAACGCTTTGTGGAGGGTCCAAGGTTATAAGGGTTTCCGTGAGTGCTTCTTTTGCTGGTTCTTCTTGTTCTTTTCGTCCTTCAGCGATTTCTTCTTCAAAAAGATCCTGGAAGTTAGCTGTGGCGTTTGGTGGAGCACTTTTGGGTATGTCGCGTGTTGGGAAAGCTGTCAGGGGTATATCCAAACTGGGTAATACACTTCGAGTTTTTCGAAGTATAGGAGGGATTCGATTATCGGATTCATCTGTCTCCGCTTCTGAGTCTGTACTTGACTCGCGGTAGTTGGGTCGGGTTTTATTTCTCATTTCTTCGAGTCTTCTTCTGAGCAGGCGTTTGCTTATGCCACTTTCATTCAGGTCCTATTTAGGTTTTAAAGTAGCGTTCGGGTGCTGACTACCGTCCTTGGGTTTGACGGTTATTCGTTGGGTTCTGGAAGTGGAAGGCCCTGAAGAAACACTTTTGGTTGTTGGTCCCCTTTTAGCTGCTACCGAGGGTCGGTTTAAAGGTTTGGTTACAGGCTTTGATGGTTTTTCCATTCTTTGCTTGGTCTGACGGGTTTGTATTGGTAGTAATCTGGCACTATATTTCTCGTTTTCATTTTTCTCGGGAGCGTTTTCTATAATGGGATTTCTGGAAAGGGCATCTGCGTTCGTATTTAGTTTTCCAGGTTTATATTTGAAATCATACTCGTAATCCCTTTACTTCAAACGCCATCGGATTAGTCTCTGTCCTGGATCCCTTACAGAGTTTATCCACTTTAGCGGTTCATGATCACTAACTAGCGTGAATGCCCTTCCATACACGTAAGGTCGATACTGTTGAACTGCATACAGAACAGCAAGGCACTCTTTTTCAGTAGTAGAATAATTGCATTCTGCACTATTTAGTACGTGGGAATAGTAGGATATGGGAAGACCTATTCCATCCTTTTCTTGGCTTAATACAGCACCGATGGCATATCCTGAGTCGTCTGTGGTTACAGTAAATGGCTTCTGGAAATCTGGGTATTGCAAAATGGGGCTTTCGCATAAGGCTTGTCTCATAGTTTTGAAACTTTCTTCTTCTTCTAGACCCCAATTAAAGGGCACCCATTTTTTAAAAGGTTGGTTAGAGGCTTGGTTTTTGCTGCGAAATCTTTAATGAATTTTCTATAATATCCTGCAAGTCCTAAAAATTGCTTTATATTCTTCGGATTTTTGGGAGTAGGAAAATTTTTAATAGCCTCAATTTTCTTTGGATCGGGCTTTACTCCTTCGCTACTAATTATATGGCCCAAATAGGTAACTTCTTTAAACAGAAACTCGCTTTTCTCCGGCTCGATTGACAAATTCGCCCCTTTTAATCTGTTGAGGAGGCGTTTTACTTTCTTCCTATGTTCTTCTAAAGTATCTGCATAAATTACTATGTCATCGAGATAGACAAATAATTCGACTCCTTGTAGTCCTAGAAGAACTTGGTCCATTAATCTCTGAAAAGTTGCTGGCGAGTTCTTTAAACCCATGGGCATTATAATATATTCATAGTGTCCGTTTTAGAAAGAAAAGGCAGTTTTTGGTCTGTCAGCAGGGTTTAGTTCGATCTGATGGAATCCGCTAGCTAGGTCTAAAACTGTAAAATATTGAGCTTTTCCTAAGTGATCCATAATCTCGGTAATATTCGGAAGAGGGTAGGCATCTCCAATAGTTTTTTCGTTCAATAATCGAAAATCAATTACCACCCTGTATTTTCGTTTTCCCGTGTGGTCTAATTTTTTTGGAATTATTAACATGGGGGAGCTATAGGGCGACTTTGAGTGTGCAATAGCACCCTCTGTTAACATTCTATCTATTACAATTTTTGCTTCCTCTTTTTGTTGAGGATAAAATCGATAAGGGCGAACATGTATAGGTACATCATCGCTTGTGTGTATTTTATGCTTAACTTCGTGGGTGGGTGTTAGTGATTCTCCAGTTAAGTGAAATACTTCTGGATACTCTTGAACAATTTCCGTTACATGATCTTTCTCTTCTTGATTTAGATGATCCAGTTCTAGTATGTCTAGAATAGCTTGCACTCTATCTTCCGATGGTAAATAGTTCTCGTCAGTGGAGTATTCTTCGAATTCATCCCCTGGAAGTTGATAATATTCGAAAGGAATGAGTTTCTGGGGATCAATTTCAACTTCCATGTCATCTTCAGTAGTATTTATAGCATAAATATGACATTCCCCGTTGGAATTTGATACTACGGCTTCTCCCATTAGCAAACCTTCTCTGGTTTTAATGAATAGTAAGTACCCTTCCTTTATTTCGTTGTTCAATACTTCTACTGGGACTACTTGACGCGATCTTGCTTTTATGTTAGATTTTCTAAGTCCGGTCCCTTTGTAATCAGTTATCTGCTCTTGTTCAAATTTTGACACTTCATCGATAAAAGGTATTGGCCTAGTAGGGTTGGAGTGGGTTACTATGGCGTTATGCCAGAAAGAGATTTCCACCTTTTCTTGACGGAGGTATTCCCGTCCCAAAATTCCATCCGTATTAATGGGAAATTCTGGTGTAACTACATGAAAAGTCACCATTGATTTTCCTATGGATAACTTAATGGTGCCTATTGTGGAAATCCTAACAGTAGTAATCCCCGTTATGTCTATCGATTCGTCCTCAGTTACCAATAAATCTTCGTCTAATAAACTCAACTTTATAATATTAATGTCAGCTCCTGTGTCGACTAAGAATGATGCTCTTGTTTTTATAAAATTGGAGGATGAAAACGCCACTACTGGGGACTCTCTACTGAGTTTAGTGTGGTCGATCTTTTTTGTTTCATTAGAATTCGCACGCTTTTCTGACGCTCTTCCTTTACTTCGCCCGTCGCTGCGTCTGTACGGCGAGCGGAATTGTAGTTTAAAGTCTCACTGTTGCTTGGACTGGGAGATTGTGCACGGGGTGGTGTGCTCATTCCCCCTCGGGAATAACTCGGATTGGAATATCCAATATTTGACATTGGATATTGATGATGGGAATTATATGGCATGTGAGGGTATTATTGAGAAGGGTTGTAGTTACTTGAAAAATGTGGCTTACTTTCATTGGGGTAGATTGTACCTCCCGGTGAATAGGAACGTTTTATTATCCCGGAGTGATGGGGTTTCTGATCCCAATTTTTATATGAATCAGGGGCTGTCGCAAAACGCACATGTGGGCTAGGGCTGCGATCTCGTGCTCCTGAATAACTAGGCTGATAGTACCTTGGTTCATCATAATACTTTGTTGAATAGTGAGGATTTATCTGTTGTCTCGCTTCGTATTCAAGCGCGACTTTTAAGGCATCATCTAAACTTACGGGGTTACGTGCTTCCACTAAACCCGCAATATTATCTGGTAACCCACGTTTGAAAGCTTCTAGAGCACAGTCCTTCAACGGAGCTAAAATTTGATCCACGTTGGGGTATTTATCTTCGAGGGCGGCCTGAGCTCCTGATTTTAGCAGGATCACGCGATCGAAAAATTCACTAACGTTTTCTTCTCGTCTCATTCTAATCGTAGAGATTTTATGCAGATACCACGCATCAGTTTTACGGGGGGCAAATCGTTGTTTCAAATGTTTAATTAAATCATTAATGGTTGTAAAAGTTTTCCCATGAATGCTATCTCTGGCGGCGCCTTTTAACCGGGCCAAGACCGCCTTAAGATACTGTGCCTCACAGTTGGCTGGTACTGCTGATTCTCCGTTCATGATATCTTGGATAAAGTCCCTAACGGGCATGTTTTTTCCGTCATGAATAGGGATGTTTACGATTCCTTGTTGCACGGCGAAACACTCCGCCATGGAGGTCATCATGGCCTCACTGAGCGTGCGATTAATATCGCCCGTGAATTGAGTTTGATCAGGATCGTTAGGCATTTTGTAAAAGTTGCGATGGACTTATTATACAATTCAATTTAAATGGGTGATGTCCGTGAAATGAGATAGCTCAATAACTGTGAATATATTCAATTCATGAAACAAACCTAGGAATGTGTTTTGTTGTAGGATGTGATGTTATAATTGCGTTTCACTCAGATATCTGTTGCAATAGAAGAACTTGAATGAATTTGTCTTCACGATGGTTCGATGATTGTTTTAATCGTAAACATGTGTCAATTCTTTTCAATACATGATTGACCTTAATAGGTTGTTTTAATCCAATACTGCAAATTCTTCTAACCGCGAATGCTTGCAAGTGCTGCTGCAGTGCAAGTAAACGGTCTGATCATAACGCGTAACCTTCACTGGCGAGCGACCGCTCTCGTGGTTCAGTAGAAAAGGCAGTAAGGGTTAGACACTTACTCTTCGTTTAAGAACGAGGAGAAAATTTCGAATGTATAGATTCGTTGCCTATGGTTGCATCTAGCTCTGCAATGACAGCTTGAGTTGTTATAGGCTGGATAATTCAATGACGTGAATTATAACTTCAGAATAGCGTGTGATTGGTGAAAACACTGACTTTAAAATAAAATTTTGGGAATATGTTCTAGCTAGTACTTCTGTCTGAAGGAATGAAGTTATAATTTCAACTTCTAGTTGCTAAAATTGACTGACTCCGTAATGAGTGAATCTATTGTAGAATTGCCATTTACGGGTGATCAATCCGTAAAAGAGAGATTCCAACAAGGGATTCAACTTGTTCTGAAATAAAAGGCAATTAAAGATGTAGTGAATTGTAACTTGCCTTTTTGAGAACTGTAATTTTTACACCACAGTTTCAACTGGTCTTTAAAAATTGTTATAATTTGCACTTATAAAGTAATGAGTATTAAAAGGGTTCCAAATCTAGAAGACTTAAACTTGTCCAAACAATTAATTTATACCCTTTTGTTACTGTTTTCACTTAGATCGAAATATGGTTGCGAATAATTTCGAAGAAATTTGGTATTTAAAAACCGCAATGTAAATTTTGAGATTTAAGAGGCACTGAGTTTAAATTTAGATTGAAACACTGAATTTAAACGAAAGTGACAATCTCACCGCTGCCACCAAAAATCAGCTGTTACGTCCCGACCAATAGGCGAGGGTAGTTTGGCTAAGTGCGAGATTGTGAGACACCAGTGTGCTGATTTTAAATCAGGTTGGTAAGGCCTGACCAATTATTTGTTTCAAGGGATCGTTAGCCACTTGTCAGCCCTACGCGGACTGTGTTAGGTTACAGTGTTTAAATCAAATATGAAATTTAGTGTGAACAATGTTTATCATAACTAGGATACAGGATTAATTAGAATAATTATACAAAACTTACGATTACCTTCCTACGCAAGAAAAGGCGAAAGAGATGTTGTGCTGCTCGATTGGATCTCCGTGTTTATCGTAGAACAGCGACGGAACTTTCTTTTCGCGAACGTTTAACACTGCGGACTTATTCGTTAAAGACTCACTTCACGAAGACCGAAGGTTTCAGTCGAAGGGACTTTAGTACAAGACTTGAACACACGTTAACTACTCAAGACGGCACGACTTAATCAGAGTGTTTCTTTAGTCACAATGAGATAGAAGACGCAACTTTGTCGAAGTGTTGCGAAGAGCGAAGTGAACAGTATGACTGCTTGAGACGTAAAGACAATTGACAAGGGTAGCGTAGGGGTTTATATACGCTTGACACTTCGATAAAGTCGCGAACTTTCTTAGAACAGGCGGTGGTAATGACGCCACGAGCACGTTCAGTGGTAATGACGCCACGAGCACGTATTTCTGGAAATTGCCGTAGTTTTTATTGATAAGTTTCGGATTACTCGAGTAAAGAACATCCATGTCCTGTCTACTGATACTTCCGGTGGTCAGTTGTGTCTTCTCTAGATCGGCTACATGTTATTTGATATGCGCGAATATTGTCATTACATGCAGTGACTAATAGCTACCGCGGCAGCGATCGCACAACTCTAGGCTTGACCTTGGTAGGAGTATGGATATTACATATATGCGTGGTACTTTCCGTCTGGCGTTGCCGTTCTTGTTGCGTCTGACTATTTCAGTGCGTATTCACTCGAGTGTTGCTTGTCTGCGGGTAAGTTACCATGCTATCGGTGCTTGCACATAATCGCGGACTTAATAAATATGTTTTATATATACTATAGACTTACTTGATTATTAACTAATAGATTAAGTTGTTAAAATTCATATGAGACTTTACGTTTTATAATTCATTATGCTTTGTTGAGTCTCCATCCTCCCGTGGTACTGCTCGCTATTTATCGTATGGTTTCTACATTATCATCAGCGGTGCATGTACCGACGTTAGGTCAGAGATTGGAAGAATGTTACAATTGGCACGACCATATAATGTGTTGCTACTCAGTTCCCCTCCTAAGCGGAAGAGGGCGAAGTGTTACACCACAGAAATTTAAATTTTCGGGATGTAACACATGAATTGCTTGAATTCCATGAATTTCTTGAATTCCATGAATTCCATGAATTCCACGAATTCCCCAAATTTAGTGATTTCCACCAATTCCCTAAATTCCATGAATTCCACGAATTTCCTGAATTCCATGAGATCTATGAATTCCATGAATACTGTGAGTTCCATGCACACTGTGAATTTCATGAATTCTGTGATCCCAAGAACTCCGTAAATCACTGGCCTTCCGTGAATTCCATGAATTGCGTCAATTCCATGAATTCCGTGAATTCCCTGAATTCCATAAATTCCTTGAATCGCTTGAATTCCAGGAATTCCGTCTATTGCTCCAATTCCCTGAATTACTTCAATATCCTGAATTTCTTGAATTCCACGCATTCTCTGAATTGTATGAAATCCGTCAATTCCATGAAATCCTTGAATTCCCTGAATTCCATGAATTCCCTGAATTCCATGAATTCCTTGAATTCAAATACTTCTTTGAATTTCACGAATTCATGAAATTCCCTGAATTCATTGAATTCCATGAGTTCCTTGAAATCCATGAATTCCTTCAATTCCATGGATCGCTTGATTTCCCTGTGTGACATACGACCCTGTCACATACGGATAACTTTTAAAAAAATGATCCTTATCCTAAAGTTTTTGAAAAGTTTGAAAAACTCCATACACTATACATAATATAATGTATAAAGTTTTTCAAATGCCGCAAATGGAATTCTATCTCTGAAGGACAGAAATTTGCTGACAGGGCATCTATACATGCGACTCAACTCACTCTCGTGCCTCCAAGTGAAGTCTTGAGATTATTAAAATTTTTTTAAATTACTAACAATCACCTTTGGGAAAATAAATTGAACTCCACAATTCTAGCTCAATAAAAAATGCATGATTTCAGGTATATCTAGTTTTAAACCCTGAGGGTAGTTTAAGTAGTTTAAGTAATAAAATGACATATCCGGAATGAGAGAGAATGAGAAAGAATGAAATTCAATGTAAGAACGAATGAGAGAGAAGATGAAGGATGATGATACAGTGAACGACCTTTGGTAAAAATGCACACATACATGTATGAGCATCAGAACTTTGAATCGGGCATAAGCTAAGCTAGAATTCACACATGCTGTGTTTTGCACTGCACGTATATGGAAGGAAGAGGATATCTCGATAGCCATTGCACGCACACTATCAAGCGTCAATTCCACCGTGTTGCCTCGATGATGTAGCACAGAGTCAAGCGTTCGCCATCTCTCCCGTTCTCCATGCTAGGGTGAGTTTAATATATTCCCAATCGGGATGAAACACTTGACTCGTAATTTATTTCAGAAATGGAATTCATTAAACATAAATTCCATTCAAAATGAAGAAATAAATTGCGAATGTTCCGAAGTTAAAACAGCTCAGCACAATTTCAAACTATTGGCAACATCCTGTCCAATTCTGAAAAAGTGAAAAAAGAAATTTTAGTCACAATCCTTGTTGTAACAATTGCAAGAATGAAGGTGACTGGCCTAACTCATGCCACTTGAATCTTGCTGTCATTTCAAATAAATCGGCATGGTAACTGTCAATCAATATGGCAGTTTAACGGGGATCTTGGTTCGATCAAGATCACTCCGGGAATTTTCACCTTTCCTCGCGGGGAGAATTCTACTCGCCCGTCCGCGGCTCGGAACTTTTGTCACTTGCGCGCAACCCTTCAAGTCGAAGTCCCGGATTCAAACAAGAATTAAGAGTTTAGAGTTTCAAACGCAGCCTAAAATCTAATAGCTTGTCCCGGGGAAGTGTAAAGAGATCTTGTCGTGGGAGCGTGAAAATAACAATTGGGCGGACGTAAATAAATCTCCCTCTGACGGGTTAAATCGAATCGGAAAAGCGTAGACGGAAATTTAAACGTACTTCCTCTTCCTCTTTGTTCCATTCGTGCCAGGTCAGTTTAACGCTTATATGTGTATGTATATGGGGCATAATTCCTGAAGTGTACCCACCTCAAAAATGAAAGTTGTCCGATCAGGCTAAAAATTGGTCTAATTGTAGTCCTATTAGATAGTACTCCTCACACCAAAAATTAATTTATTTTGATGATTATTTATCAAAGTGGAGGGGGTACAATTTACGGGGTTTTCAAGCAAAGCCTTACTTTCAAACGTTTGTAACTTTTGTCCTGTTGCCTGAAACAAAATTTCACCTTTAATATTTTCGATAGATTTTTTCACAAATTTTCTGGTGGTGATAATTATTTTCAAAAAAAGTCAAAATTTGACCCGAATTTTTGAAAATCAAAAATAAATTTTACTTTTTTCAAATTTCGGCACCTTTTTTTTTCTTCAAAATAGTTTTAAAAGAAAGCTGAGATTTTTTCCTATGAGACCTCCAATTTTCAGAGTGGCAAATTAATTCGTCTTTGAGTAATAGAACGATACGTAAACAAGATGCCGTGATAGGGTGAGTAGCGCGCTATTTCCCCTAGTGCGCTCAAGCCGAGAATCTTTGTGCAAGGCTTAGGAGCCACTTTTTAAAGTTAAGTAATATTATATGGTAATATTATGTGTCTTCCTGTTCGATTTTTTGGCGATAGTTTCAACAGTTGTTTTCTTTGCAGGCCTCTTTTGCGGTTTCTGTTTTTTGCCATTCGAGAGGATGTCGTATTTCTCAGAGGAAGAAAACTTCTTGAGTTGAAGTTTTCCATCTTGAGTGGGAATAAAAGCGTGGTACTGTAATGTACCTGGTATCGTGACAGCTTTGTCAAATCTGGCTTTCAAAAACTCGGTGGCTAAGGCATGATTTTCTTTGCTGCTGAAAAAAATTTCGGTTTCCTTACAGTTACTCTTTGCCCACTGAAACAAAGCATGGGGAGTGAGTATGTGATGTTTCGGAGAACATTGTAAGCTTGATCGTGCTGCTTGTCTCTTTATATTCGCTCCAATACCATCACATGCACCCTTACCATGAGATGTACCATGGAAGTGCCATTCAGCTTGGATACCAAAATCTTCTTCATGGGCTTGGAGATTGACAAAGCTACTCTTATTTTTAAAATGTTGCCCTGCACCATCAGTGAAATAGTAGATTTTCTTTGGCCTGAAATGAGTTTTCAAATAATCTACTATTATCTTTTGATACTCGTGAACAGCTACCGTGTCATGAGCTAAGCTATCAGATATGATTGCGATACTTACGTCCTTGAGCTCTCCATCTTTTTTATAATAAATCACGACAGTGAATATTGTAGCTTGGTCGTTATTCCAGTGGAATGATTGCGCTGCATTCTGAATTATGAAGGCGTAATTCTCCGCGAAATCGAAGCAAATCAAGAACTCCCCAGGCAATAAATTTTCCTTCAGGTTTTTGGAAAAAGATGATTGCTCCTTTGAAATGAAGTGATGAGTTTTCAATTTCAACAGCCTTTCACAGAAATCATCTACGAATTCATCAGTATCCATTACCAGAGTCTTTAGAGTACATCTGTCGGTCTGTAGCCAAATTTCAAACCTCACTTCATTAATACAATGTTCATCAAAAGCTTTTGTGATGTTATCTTTCAAATTTGCAGTACCTGGACAGTTTTCACACTCTCCTAAATGGCAGGAACTTGAAGAGTCAGGAGATACAATAGCATCCAGGCAGTCGTGATAATTTGTGAGCACCATGTCAGTATCCTCTGTTAAATGTGGAATATTTATTTCATTCAACATCAACTTGACACTCTCATGATGCACGCAAACGCACACATTATGTCTGCCACTACTTCCTTCTAGAACACTTATTGTACCTGCATTCTCACATATAATTTATAAAGCATATTCCCAATCAATTTTACACTGATCGTAATGCAGGCCTTGTTAATTCATCCTGGCAATGCAGAGAGCAGTTATTCTAGTAGCATATAATATTACTTAAGTTGAAAAACTGGCACTAAAGCGTTGCACAAAGATCCTCGGCGTGAGCGCACTAGGGGAAATCGCGCGCCACTCACCCTATCACGGCATCTTGTTTACGTATCGTTCTATTACTCAAAGAAGAATTAATTTGCCACTCTGAAAATTGGAGGTCTCATAGGAAAAATCTCAGCTTTCTTTCAAAACTATTTTGAAGAAAAAAAAAGTGCCGAAATTTGAAAAAAAGTCAAATTTATTTTTGATTTTCAAAAATTCGGGTCAAATTTTGACTTTTTTTGAAAATCTTTATCACCACCAGAAAGTTTGTGGAAAAATCTATCGAAAATATTCGAGGTGAAATTTTGTTTCATTCAACAGGACAAAAGTTACAAACGTTTGAAAGTAAGGCTTTGCTTGAAAACCCCATAAATTGTACCCCCTCCACTTTGATAAACAATCATCACAATAAATTAATTTTTGGTGTGAGAAGTATTATCTAATAGGACTACAATTAGGCCAATTTTTAGCCCGATCCGACAACTTTCATTTTTGAGGTGGGTACATTTCAGAAATTATGCCCCATATGTAAATATATATATTTTAGACGGGGCAAGAGGAAAATTGTTAACGACGGTTATTTAGGCGGAGAAGAATTGTTTTTCAAAATCGAATCTCAAAACGATTGGGAAAACTAGTTCAGTGCCACTGAATTACCTGACTGGGATATAATAACGAATAGAGGGTTAGAATTTAAATGCACTCTCCTCCGTTTGGTTAGAAGCAGTTGTTCGTTATATTTCAGCCTGGTAATAACAGAAAAATACGGTGTCGTGAGTGTTTATGCAACACACAAAGTGTCATGAAATTGAGAGACTAGAGTTGCTCTATCAAGCGACGGCGATGTACAAAGATCAAGTTTCGCCCTATTAAGAAGAGCAGAAAATTAATAGAAAATTGTCTCTGCGAACCTCTGCTCTTCCTAATTGGTAGAAGTAGGACTAGGATTACAACTACAAGGTCAGGTTGAGATGTATCGATTCAATTTTAATTCTGATGTCTTTTACCTGTAAAATTGTGAGTGTTGAGCAAGTACCGTTATTGAGCCCAAAAGTTTACGGGATTGATTAGAAGAGTTTTCTTGTTGTTGAATAAACATTTTACATAAATTAAAAGTCTCAGAGTTGAAATATTTTTACCCTCTTCCCAATAAGGTACAACATTTTTCAGTACGAAAAAAGTGAAAAACGATCCCATAAATAAAAAGGAGTACTGAAACAGTACTCTGCAGTTTGGTAGCCTCCCATCCAACTATTCAACGTGAAATTTAGGATTTCTTAACCGTGACACTCAAGACATAATTCTTATTATTATATTGAAAAATTCTAAAGACTATACAGGATATTTGGTTCGTAAGAAACTGATGGTGGCAGCGGTGAGATAGTTTTCACACTTTTGCTCCCGCCACGTTACTAGTTACTACTAAAAGGTAACACACCTATCATCAGCAAATTTGATTTCAGTTTTTTTCAAAAAAATCTATAAATCACAAATTCTTGAAGTGTCAAGATTTTTGTAAGTTCATGGATTCATGGTTCACCGAGTGAATTCTGTCGGCTCTAAGTAAATTAGTTGAGTAACTGTAATAATCAACTTTTAAGATTGAATAAAAGAAAATGTAATGTTTCTGAAAAATCTGTCAATTTGAAATTAACAAGAGGTCGAGTAGGAATTTCAACTGTGTTAAATACTAAACAATTTCCTACTGTAAGTTAATTTTTGTTGGAATCATCACAAAAAAAGAGAATAATGTGCGTAATTTCCATATGAACAAAAATTTTAAATAGAACTTTCGACAATTCTTTCACTCTGTAGAAACACATTGAGTCATCGACTCTGTGAGTCCACGTTGAGAGATTGAATAGTTTTTTTTTCCACATAGAGCAAAAAGAGAGAAAATTTTAAATTAGAATTCTTTTAATTTGAATTTGTTCACAATTCTTCCACTCTGATCCTTAGAAAATTCAGTTTTTCGGTTCGTTGTAGTACTTGAATTACTTTTTGCGTCCGCACAAGAAAATTCCACTGTAATAAATCAGTCTTGTAAGAAAAGAAAACGTTCCGGAAAGAAACACTGTAAAATTTCTTCTGTGCCTAGTTCTTCGGAAATATTTCGAAATTTAGTTTTCCCTGTGCAAAGAATCATACCTACATGTGTGGTCAAACCTACAAAACAAACTGAATTACCAGTACAAGAAATTTTGCCGGTATTAGCTCAAGCCCAAGTTGAAATAATAGACTTGGAAGTCGAAATCGCTTTTGAACAACGACAACAGGCGTTCAGACAAGAAAATCACACGCGGAATAGGAATAACCTAATTACGGGAGAAACCCCGCAAATAATAGATATTTACGATAGTGATATTTCTGATGCAGAACCAAACTGGCTGAATCCGATTCTGGCCACTAAATTCTTAGTCGAATCCAAGCAAATAAAAATTGTAGGCATTTGCGGTACAGCTTGCTCAGCCCGCACTAATTAATTAGTTATTTAATATCTAAGTGAATCACCATCACAGCTCCTGAAAGTAGTACGAGAGGAAGCGAAGTTTTCGTAGTAGGTTTGCTTATTAAAATCTTTGTCAAACTTCACAAAAATGCCTGACCCAAACAATACTACCCCTGATCCTGAATCAGAAGTAAATATAACAGGGAGTCAACCAAACATAAAAAATAGGGGTACGCTGTTCAATCTAGATGCATGCACTGCAATGGCATCGGTCCTGGAATGTATGACTCTCCAACAGAGCACTTATCACATTCCAGTGTTTGATGGTAAGGAACCACCTTTAAAGGAATTCATTCAGGGCATTGCAAAATGGCGCTGTCTATATCACCAGTGCTACAGAACCGGGATTCATTAAGGCAGTCCTATACACGCTTAAGGGAATCGCTATGGAAAGTGTGCGCGGAAAACAGTTGGTAAAAGTCGATGAGCTGATAGCCCATCTCAAGGAGCGCTTCGCTCCGACTAGAGAATACGAGTGGTACATCGAGTCTATAGTTAATTTCAAAATGAAACAGCGCGAGACAGTAAGCGATTACAACGACAGAATAACAGGGCTTTTAAGTGGAGCGCAACATGCATTAGCAGAAAAATATACGGAGGTTAATGGAGGAGTCAAGGAAAGTGATAGTATGATGAAGCCTATTACTGATTGCGCATTAGGCGCATTTGTCAGGGGTCTCCCTACTAAAATGTCTGTGTTTGTGGACGCACGTAACCCTCAAACAATTACGGAAGCGTACGGCCACGCTAAACACTTCGAGGAACGACTAAAGAAATCGACTGATATATTAACCATGGAGAATGTAACAGCGGCTTTATATCACATCTCCTAAACTAAGAAAAAGACTCCGGAGACTACACGGTCTCCAAGCCCTTTTCCAAAGCAACAGGGTAAATCAGACAAATTAAAATCAATGAGTGATAACAAGGAGGGGGGATATCAACAACAATTTCCATATGCTGGAGGAAACAAGGCCGGAGGGTCATATCAAACTCACTTTCAATACGCTCTCCAACCTCAATATCCGCACCAACAATCGGGATATCCGCCTTACCCTTACCCACCTCAATATCCTCATAATTACCCTTACCAATACCCTCCTCATCCACAATTTCCATATGGCTATCGACCATACAACTCACAATATCCTCCTGATAATATGTACCAAAACATGTCCTGGAGAGGGCAAGGGAAAGTAACTGGAAGTGCAACCCCGCCTAGGCCAGCATCACCGAAAGCTCAAGGAAATTTAAACTCCTAGAAGACTTCTTGCCCGGACGCGGCAACGAGTCAAAATTCCAAGGAGCGTCCGACCAAATACGTACAGTTCCCGGACAGTACTATCGGGTCCTACGAACAGGGTCCAAAGTAAGCGATTCCCCAGTAGTCGCTCTAACCGCACCAGAATTCCGAAATTAAAAATCAAGTTTCCTTGTAGATCCAGGTTCTGATGTGAACCTGATTGTAATTTAAGGCTTACAACGGGAAAGAACCTACGAAGCTCAAAATGCGGTATTTTTGACAAGAATAACATAGCATTCAGTGAAAACGATTGGGACCGCAAACATCTCGTTATTTAGCGTCCCCGTAGAATTTCACGTAGTGGAAAACGATTTCCCGATATCACCAGACGGAATTATTGGTAGGCCGTATTTGAGAAAAGAACAAGCTCAAATTTCGTTTCGCCATAATTCTTTGGTCACTCTATCAGACCCTATTACCCCGATTCCATTTATCGACAAGGAATCAAGAGAAGCTAAGCAACTACTAAAATCTGAAATTAAACCTTTTGCCGGAATTCTGAAAATCAAAGCACAGACTCGACAACCTGTAGATATTGAAGTTGAAAATCCAGAGATACAGGAAGGATATCTACAGAAGGTCGCAACCCCGGAAAGACTGTATCTAGGCGAAGCTATAGTTTCGTCGGCAAACGGGAAATGTAACGTTCTTGCCATAAATACACTAGAAGAGGACGTGAGTATAGAAATTCCGCCTCAAGAACTAATTCCTTTCGATTTTTGTAAATTCCCAGGAGAAGAATCCTTCCATTTTAACTCGGAAAACCCTCCGGAAAACTTTCAAGAAACAATAAACGGAAATTATTCCAAACGAGTGGAAAATGTGATACAAAGTTTACACGTATCTCACCTAACGGAAGCAGAACAACGATTAGTATTTCGGTGGGCTGAAGACTATTCTGATATCTTTTATCTAAAAGGGGAAACAATGACAAGTACCCCATTAGTACAGCATCGAATCCCGACGATAGATGATGCCGTGGTGGTAAGAAAACAATATCGACACCCTCATGGTTCGCGAGAACAAGCTGATGGCCTTCTCCAAAAACAGTTAGAAAGTGGCATTATTGTTCCATGTAAATCCCCTTACAGTGCACCCTTACTGATAATTCCAAAGAAGATGGATACCTCAGGGGAAAGGAAATTTCGAATAGTAGCTGATTATCGAGCTCTCAATAAGAAAGTGATAGGAGATGGCTACCTCCTTCCTAACATAACAGATATCCTCGACCAATTAGGAAACGTCGAATATTTCAGTGTTTTTGATTTAGTTAGCGGTTACCACCAAATAGAAACGCAACCAGAGGATCGTGCTAAGACGGCCTTTTCAACCCCGAGAGGACATTTTGAATACGTACGTATGCCTATGGTTATCAAAAATCCTCCCGCGACATTTCAGCGTCTCGTGGATACTTTACTGAAAGGTATGCATGGAACCGAGGCATTTGTCTACCTAGATGATATCATTGTCTATTCAATTACGTTAGAAGAACATGATATCAAGACAAGACGGCTATTCGATCACCTTCGGGCGCCAACCTCAAACTGCAGCCTGACAAATGCGACTTCTTCAGAACTGATGTAGCGTATCTGGGCCACATAATTGGAAAGAACGGAGTGAGGCCTAATCCCAATGAAGTAATAGAGATTAAAAACTTCCCACGTCCTAACACCGTGAAAGGAGTCAGACAATGTTTGGGACTTTCAGGTTATTATCGAAAGTTTATTAAGGACTACGTTAAATAAGCGAAACCCTTAACGGACCTTCTAAAAAAGGAGACGAAGTGGGAGTGGGGACCAACCCAAAAACGTAGTTTTAGACAAATTCGTAGACACTTATGTAACGAACCGATTTCACAATATCCTGATTTCGAAAAACCCTTTAAATTAAAAACCGATGCTTCCGAGCACGCAGTGGGTGCCGTACTAACTCAGGAAAAAGATGGCATGGATATTAGGGTGGGCCGAATTATACGAAAGTTTCCTAATCGAATCGTAATAGCGCGGAAAAGTTGCTACTCGTCGCCCTGATTGCAATAAATTTTTTTTTTAAATCGGACCATATCTTTTAGTCGCACATCGCGTTCAAAGTTTCGAAAAAACGTCAAAAATTGAAAACGTTTTTGGGATTTTTTCTTAGTAAGTTATAGTAATCGAATTTCGTTCAAAATCGGTATGTGACCTCTTCTCAATATCCTTTGACTAAAAAATCATTACCCTTCTCATCCCCCTCTCCTGTAAGGGTGGGGGGAGGAGTAAATATCGTAAAAAGGAGCCATTTTAGGGTCGCTATTTTCCTCGTGTGAAGTGTGCTGGTGCGATCAGCTAAGGCGATAAAAGCGTTAAAATATATCATATTTAGAACAGTATTATATAATATTATATTATATTTAGTAGATATACATCAGCCGCGATATGATGGGATGAGAGGGGGGAGGAGAGCCTCAGCGAGGGATGACTAATGGCCAAGCTGGGTGGGCGGCAGCCGGTTCTAGGAATTCGCGTTCCCGCTGCGCGCAACGTGCCAGCCAGACAAGTCGAGACTTGTCGAATTTTAGTGTTTTACTGTGCATTTTAGTGTTGATTAGAGAAGGAGTTTGATTGAACATGAAGTCGAGGACGCTCGGTCAAAAATTTCATTGTCCTTTATTTGGACCTCCTGAGAGTCTGAACAAACAGATTCTTCCGTCACATGCTGATGTTTTCCTACACTGCCAGCATGTTTGATATTCTTTAGCCCTAGCTTCGGCCAGTCCAAAACAGGATGTCAGCTTCTCTGCAGTAGCTAATGTCGTTGGTGATGATATAGAGTCCATTTACACTAAGGCATCTTTGCCGAAGGTCTCTCGCACAAGAATTATACAACTTATCAAAGCTCTTTATGATAAGTATTACTATATCCGTAAAACGTTAAACAGGGACAAAAATACCTGGAAACACAAAAAGAGTACACGCAATACATTTCTGATTGTTAAAAAACTTTACTTAACAGTCAGAAATGTATTGTGTGTACTCTTTTTGTGTTTCCAGGTATTTTTGTCCCTGTTTAACTTGTTACGGATGTAGTAATACTTATCGTGAAGAGTTTCGATAAGTTATATAATTCTCGTGTGAGAGACCTTCGGCAAAGATGCCTTAGTGTAAATGGACTCTATATCATCAGCAACGACATTAGCTACTGCAGACAAGCTCACATCCTGTTTTGGACTGGCCGAAGTCAGGGCTAAAGAATATCAAACATGCTGGCAGTGTAGGAAAACATTAGTATGTGACGGAAGAATCTGTTTGTTCAGACTCTCAGGCGGTCCAAATAAAGGACAATGAAATTCTTGACCGAGCGTCCTCGACGTCACTGTCAATGAAACTCTTTCTCTAATCAACACTAAGATGCACAGTAAAACACTAAAATTTGACACGTCTCGACTTGTCTGGCTGGCACGTTGCGCGCAGCGGAAACGCGAATTCCTAGAACCGGCTGCTGAACATCCAGCTTGGCCATTGGTCATCCCTCGCTGAGGCTCTCCCCCCCCCCTTCCATCCCATCATATTGCGGCTGATGTATATCTACTAAATATAATATTATATTATATTATACTGTTCTAAATATGATATATTTTAACGCCTTAGCTAATCGCATCAGCACACTCCACACGAGGAAAATAACGACCCTAAAATGGCTCCTTTTTACGATATTTACCCCTCCCCCCACCCTTACAGGAGAGGGGGATGAGAAGGGGAATGTTTTTTTTTGTCAAAGGATATTGAGAAGAGGTCACATACCGGTTTTGAACGAAATTCGATTACTATAAATAACAAAGAAAAAATCCCAAAACGTGTTCCATTTTTGACAATTTTTCAAAACTTTGAACGCGATGTGCGACCAGAAGATATGGTCCAATTGAAAAAAAAATTTATTGCAATCAGGGCGACGAGTAGCAACTTTTCTGCGCTATTACGATTCGATTCGGAAACTTATGTGTAATTGGGCCCACCCTAATGGATATGCCCATTGCCCATTATTCGCAAGTAATGAACCATTACGAGCAGGCTTACCATGAACCTGAAAAGGAGTGCCTGGCAGTAGTGTACGCGGTAGAGAATTTCCGCCCTTACTTATATGGACGAGAGTTTACCCTGTCTTGCGATTGTGAACCTGTCCACTGGATTGATTATGTGAATAATCCCGGCTCTACACTAATTCCTTGGCGGTTGCGACTAAATGATTATCAGTATAAATTTGAGTACAAAAAAGGAAAGTTGAATAGAGGCGTGGAAGCCCTGCCAGGAAATCCCGTGGATGAACAGCAATCACCGGAATCTACCGACTCCGAGGAATCAGACGAATCCTTTTCAGCTTCCCTATCCCGTATTCTTATTGACAAGAACACAGTCTTCACGAGAAATGAACCCATCTGAAAACAATTGAAAATATTAGCAATTCACAATCGCTCGAAGCAATTCAAAGTCCTACCGGTCACTCGTTCTACAACCGCCCAAGAAAAAAACAAAGAAACGAAAACCGTAAGCTTGCCAGAAGGGCGCACTAACATGAAGAAAGACAAATCGACCTCAGAAGCATCAATACCGAAATCGGAACCCAAGGTAAAATCACTTCTAAAGAGAAAACCTTCCATTTCTGTACCCAGAACCACAACAACAGGGCAATACTCGATTCCCAGGAAAACGTCCCTTAAGCCAACTGAAGCAAAAGTCTCAGAACCTCCAACCACTACAGCGTTCACCAGGCGAAGAGGAAGGCTAGCCGGAACATCCTCAGTTGACCCTGACGAAACTTACATTCTACCAGCTCATGTGAAAATTCCAGATTCCAATGAATCTGGAAAGTGAGTCTCCCAACGAAACAGAGAGTAGTGAAGATTCTGACCCTCCAGTATTCAGAAAAGCTCATAGTGTGCTTCCAAATTTGGAACCCACTCTGTCTAACAAAGATAATTCTCAGCCTAAAAGCGCACCTCCTGCCACTCATCTACCAAGCCCGTGGTTTTCGCCATTAGTAGAACCCCGAGTATATGTCTACATCGATGGTGCTTGCAGCTTCTCGGACAACAAAAGAGCTAGAGCAGGAATAGGAGTGTGGTTCGGACCCAATCACCTGTTGAATGTATCCAAATCAGTAGAAGGGCGACAAACGAATAATGTGGCTGAAATTGAAGCTGCTAAAAAGGCTCACGAAGGAGGAATCAAAAAGATATGTCTAAAGACAGACTCAAATTACCTGATGAGTAGCGTAAATGAATGGATGCCGAAATGGGAAGCTAACGATTGGAAGACCTACGAAAATAAATCAGTCAAAAATAGGCCAGAATTGGAAAGGTTGAAAAGAGCCTTGGCACCCCTAGATGTCACCTGGGAACACATCCCCAGTCACAGTGGCATCGAAGAAAACGAAGAAGCGGATAGGCTGGCCCGTGAAGACATGGAAGAAGAAGCAAACATCTCCACAAGGGCCTTAGGAGAAACAGATGGCGTGTCGGACCCAGCGCATGTCCTTATAAACGTCCCGCCCACGCTTCCGGACTCCGACGAAAGTGACGACCAATCACAATCAGAAGAACAAAAAAA
>CAKNXH010056309.1:1349-15144 GCA_932178445.1 Andricus quercusramuli
TTTGAAAAGATGCGATCTCGGATGCGATGTTTTTGAAAAGAGATGATTTTTTCAAGAGATGCGATTTTTAGTTTTTGAAAAGATGCGATTTTTTGTTTTTCAGAAGATGTGATTCTTTATTTTTGAGATGATGGGATTTTTTGTTCTTGGAAGAATGCTAGTTTTTATTTTTGGAAAAATTGGATTTTTTGATTTTGAAAAGATGCGATTTCTTGTTTTTGGAAAGGTGCGGTTTTTTATTTTTGAAAAGACGCGTTTTTTTGTTTTTGAAAAGATGCGGTTTTCTGTTTTCCAAAAGATGCGATATTTTATTTTTGAAGCAATTCAATTTTTTTTTAAATGTGATCTCGGATGCGATGTTTTTAAAAAGAGATGATTTTTTTAAGAGATGCGATTTTTTGTTGTTGAAAAGATGCTATTTTTTATTTTCGAAAAAATGCTATTTTTTTGTTTTTTAAAAGGTGCGATTTCTTGTTTTTGATAAGAGGCAATTTTTAGTTCTTGAAAAAATGCTAGTTTTTGTTTTTGAAAAGACACGTTTTTTTTTGTCTTTCAAAAGATGCAATTTTTCGTTTTTGAAATAAGACGATTTTTTGTTTTTGAAAAATGCGGTTTTTTGTTTTTGGAAAAGACGCTTTTTTTTGTTTTTGAAAAGTTGCGATTTCTTGTTTTTGAAAAGATGCGATTTTTTGTTTTTGAAGAGATGCGATACTTTATTTTTGAAAAAATTCGATTCTTTTATTTTGAATAAACGACGATGTTTTTCAAAAGAGGTAATTTTTTTAAGAGATGTGATTTTTTGTTATTGAAATGATGCATTTTTTTCAAAAATGAGATTTTTTGTTTTTGAAAATATTCGACTTTTTGCATTTGGCTAAGAAAATGCGACTCATAACTTTTTTCCGTATTTCTCAGAAGTTTTCTATAATTGCTTTCAATTTTAATCGTAATCACAATTATACTCACAAAATGCAACCGTTTGGTTAATTTTTTTTTAAATTCAACTATTTGGTTAAAAATGCATATTCCCTGATAGCAAATGATCTATTAGTTGAAAATTCGATTTTGCAAACTGATAATTCCAATGTCTTCTAAAAAAATTCGCCTTCTTGGCTTGAAAATTCATCTATTTGGTAAAAAGTGCAACTATTTTTTACAGAAATTTAATATTTTGTATCTTAAAATTCGACCATTTGGTTGAAAAATTTATTATTTTGTTTAAAAGTCATTTTTGTTTGTCAAAAATTCAGCTATATTGTTAACAGCATGTTTAGATCAAAAATTCAACTGTTTTTTCTTTTAATTTGTCTTTTGGATTTGAAATTAATTTTTTGTGGTAGAAAAATATTTGTTTGTTTGTTTGAAATTTCCCTCCTTGTTTAAAAATTAAGTTTTTTGGTGAAAATGCAACTGCCCTATTAAAATTTTTTCTGTGTCGGATAAGTATGTGGAAAGTGTTCTATGTGTACGTTACAAAAAGAAAACTCTTTCCTGAAATGTTCAGCCTTTTAACCTTGAGGATGACCTTTCAAGGTCAAGTTTATGGTTTTCCAGTTTTTTGCGTATATCTTGGATTGTTTTTTACGGATTTTAATCAACCTGGGGTCAATTCAAAGATCTCTTAAAATTACATATAATAAATTTTTTCAACATTTTTTGGCGCGAAATTCCCGAACATTTTCATACTGACAAAATATTTTTCTAGACGAAATTCTCCTATTTGCCAAATCTTTTGTAGTTTATGAGGCCATTGGGGCTTACCAATTTCTTTAGTGATGTATAATTTATGATTTCCTTCAAAGAACATAATTTTTGTTTTGTTACCATCAATTTTAAGGCCCATGTTCTTCATTAGCAAATGCTAACCCACGCACCTCCAATGTCCCGAGATCCACACCTTCTTCGTCGAAGAGGGCCATTCTTCGACACTTGTCCATGTGACAAGAAAATCAAATTATTTTTGGTTAAATTTTCATTATTCTTTGTTGAAAAGTCTACCATAATACTTTTGGTTAGGTTTTTTTTTTTGAAATTAGCCTTTTTGGCTTTACAATTTAATAACTTGATTACCATTTTTATTTGTTATTTTGCTCTACATTTTTTTTGTCAAATGGAAATTAGTCGATTTGGCTTAAAAATTCGACGATTTGATTACCATTTTTGTTAATCAGATCGTTGAAGTTTAAAGCCAAAAACCAAATAATCAAACTTTTAACCAAAAAAAAAAAAAAAAAAAAAGAATTCTTAAGCAAAAACTTTATAGTAGACTTTTCCACAGAGAATATTGAACTTTGAACCAAAAATCGTTGGATTTTCATATCAGTTCGCATTAGTTTGATACTGTCAAAATATTAGGACAGAAAACTGGAAATCGTGGTTCAAAAATCAAGTTAATTTTCCATTACACAGCTCGGTTTTTGGAAAAATGGAAAAAAATAAGTACTTTTTATGCACTTTTTGTAAAGTTTGGTCATCTCTTAGGAAAAGTTCAAGGAATAATTTGCAAGCAATAACTTTTAATTCTACCTCCTTCACCTTATCATCATGTATTGTGCCCTGAACGTGCCCCAAAAATACAAATGACCTTCTTCGACGAAGAAGGTGTGGATCTCTGGACAGTGAGGGTGCGTGGGTTAGCGTTCGCAGAAGATAAGGTTGTTATGGCATCAAAAAATGACATTTTGGAAGAATCCTTCTACCAGAATGTTTATTTGATTTCTATTAAGTTTGAAAAGAGAATATTTAGTTTTTAATTTTGGTTGAATTTTCTTTTCTGAACTAGAAGAGCTCTTTTTTCTTTTTAAAATTCTCATTGAGTTTGAGGAAAGAATTTTTTACTTTCGATTATTTTCTGAATTAAGAGAGAAAATTTTGTTTCTTCAAATATTTTGGTGGGGTTATATGGGAGGAAATTTTGTTTTTTTATTTATTTTTCTGAATTTAAAGAGGCAATCTTTCCTTATTATTATTTTTTTTTATTCAGTTGGAAGGGATAAATGTCTGGTTTTCAATTTTTTCTTAGTTGGAAGGGGGACATTTTTTGTTTTTGAGATTTTTATTGAGTTGGAAGGTTGAAAAATTTGGTTTTAATTTTTGTATGAATTGGAGGGAGAAGATTTTTTTATTTTTGAGATTTTTATCGAGTTGGAATAGAGAAAATTTTGGTTGTACATTTTTGTCTGAATTGAAAGAGGCCATTCTTTTCATTTTAACATTTTGATTGAGTTTACGGAAAGAATTTTCGATTAAAAATTGTTTCCTATATTACTGATCTATTTCTCATCAATTAATTATTATTAAAAAAATAAGTTATTTTTCGATTTTGAATTACAAGTGAAGAGGAAATCGTTGGACTTGATTTTTCTTGCAAATCACGATATAAATTGATGCAAATGGAAATAACTCTGAGTAAATGTCTCGGACGAAATTGCGAGCAGTCTCCGGACGATGCTAATTTCGCCTGCGATTAATGAATACCCGATCGAAGATGTCCCTGACTCTCTTACCTTTCCTTCAATCCAATTCAAGATCTCAGTCTGCTCGCTATTATTTATAATTTCTTTCACATTTTTTATTTTGCAATTATCTTCCTTTTGAAATACTGAAAAAGGACATTTAAGAAGATAAAGTTGAATCTTTACTTATTTTATAAAATATTCAAAATTATTCTGTAAAAAAAGTCTTTCCTTAGCTGGGAATCGAACCCAGGTCAGTTACTGCAACCCGTGCGTTTCTTTTTCTTTTCTTTTTTTGAAAAACTCCCCTTTTTCTCCCTATTCTTGAAAGAACTTTCCATTTTTTCCATTTTTTTTCATTTTTTCCAGTTCTAATCGTAAAATTTTAACTTGTAATTACTTTAAATTTATTAAAGAGACTAAACCCACCTAATAAACTTTGAAGCTAAACTATTTGGGGAAAAAAATAAAACCATAAAGCTAAAATATTTTTTCGGCTGTAAAAGTATCATTATTCAATCATTAATTATCGTATTTTCCAAATCGAAAATATTTTTGATTATGAGAACGATTTAAAGCATATAAAATTGTTTATTTAACAATTTTTCAATTTGAAACAAATGAAGTTTCAACTGTTGAAAATTCAATCAACAATTTTCTTCCATTTTCAACAGTTGAAGAAAACAGCCGAAAATTTCATTGTTCAATTTTATTCAATTTTCAACATGCCATTAAAATTTTATTTTTTGTCAATTCGAAAATCTAAAAAATGAAAATTTAATTCTCTCAAAATTTGAACAGTTGAAAATTACAGTTAAAAAATGAAAATTCAATTGTTGAGAATTTAAGAAAATTTAAGAAAATTAGGAATTGAATTTTCGATTTTCAAAAGAAATGAGATAAAATTTAATTTTCAACCGTTGCAAATTGGAGAGAATTGAAAATTTAAGAAATTCAATAATTGAATTTTCATTTTTTGGAAGTTTTTTAAATCTTATACATTCCCTATTGAGAATGCATTGGATGAGTATTAATTTTCAAAAAAAATTTGTTGGACAATGGCGACCCTTTTTCCAAAAAAATCAACTTTTATCGAAATTTCCTTCTATGGTTTAAAGTGTTTATTTATTAAATTCATTTATCAACAATTTAATTATCAGCTGTTAGAAATGCAATTGACAATTTTCTTTCATTTTCGACAGTTGAAAATTGAACTGTTGAAAATTAAAGAAAATAAAAAAATCGAGTTTCCGACTATTAATAATTAAAGAAAATTAAAAATTGAATTTTCACCTCTTAGAAATTGAAGAAATTGATTTTGCAATAGTCGAAAATTCAGTTGTTCAATTTTATTCAACTTGCAAAAGTTTAAAATTCAATTTTTCGTTAAGTTTAATAATTTGTAAAAATTTTTGCTTGAATTTGCTCGAATTTTCAACAGTTCAAAATTTAATTTTCAATTTTCTCCGATTTCGAAATTCAACAAAAACTTGAATTTTAAAGTATTGAAAATTGAAGAAAACTGAAAATTTAATTTTCATTTCTGGAAGATTGATGAAAGCTGATAATTGCATATTTAACTGATGAAAATTCAGTTGTTGAGAATTAAAGAAAAATTAAAATTCAAGGAAATGGAAAACTGAATTTTCAACTGTTAAAAATAGAGGGAAGGTGATAAATGAATTTTCATATTTTGGGAGTTCATTCAAATCTTTTAAATTTTCTCCTGAGAATGTATTAGATGATTATTAATTTGTCAAAAAATTATTAGCCAGTGGCGACCCGTTTCTGAAAAAAAGTTGAAAATTTAACTGTTGAAAATTGAAGAAAATTGAAATTTGAATTTTCAACTGTTGAAAATTTGAGGTGATTGAATTTTCAACATGTGGCAATTCAATTGTTGAGAATTGAAGAAAATTTAAGAAAAATCTGCTGGGGCAGTTTGAAATTAAGGATTGAATTGTTCAAAATTGAACAAAATTAAAAATTGAATTTTCAACAGTTGAAAATTTGACCGGTGAAAATTGAAGAAAATTGACATTTTCAACTGTTGAAAATTTGAGATATTTGAATTTTAACTGTTAAAAAATGAAGAATATTGAACATTGAATTTTCAAGTGTTAAAAATTGGAAGAAAATTGATAATTGAATTTTCAACATATGGCAATTCAATTGTTGAGAATTGATGAAAATTTAAGAAAAATCTGCTGGGAGTTTATTTGAATCTTATAAATTCCCTACTGAGAATGCATTGGATTACTATTAATTTGCCAAAAAATTATTGGCCAATGGCGACCAGTTTTCGAAAAGATCAACTGTTACCGAAATTTTGTTCTCTGATTTGAAAAGTTTATTCAAATAATTCAAGTTGAAAATATTGAATTTTCAACTTTCGAAATTTCAACTATCATTTTTTTAAGATTCCACAGTTTAATTTTTGACAATTGAAAATTAATACGTTCAATATTGAAAAAAATTAAATATTTAAAATTGATTTATTGAAAATTGAAAATTGGAGAGAATTCCAAATTGAATCATTAACTGTTGAAAACTGTCGAAAGCTAATAACTGAATTTCCAACAGTTGAAATTCTATTGTATGTAATTAAAGAAAACTAAAAAAAGAATTTTCAACTGTGGTAAATGGAAGAAAATTGAAAATTGATGAAAAATTGAAAATTGAATGTTCGACAGTAAAATTTTCTTCAATTTTTAACTGTTCATGAAAATTTATATACAATAACATGAGAATTTAATCAACATTGCAATCAGTAAAACAGAATTTTTTGAAAAAACTCGATTTTTTCTAAAACGTTTGGCAATTGGAAAGTAAGGTTTTGAAAAATTGATAGTCATCTAATGTACTCTCAGTAGGGAATTTATGTAATTAAAAAAAAAAATCCGAACGCTGCTCATCTCCTTGTAACTGTATTCAATTTGTAAAAATAAATTCTCTAATGACAGAAGTAATTAAAAAATCATTGAGCATTATTTAAAAATATAACACTTCTTATAAAAAGATTATTTTTTCTTTTTTGCATATAAAAATTGATGTTTATTGGATCCCCTATTTTTCCCCTTTTCTGTGAAAAAATTACCCTAGTTCCCCTTTTTTGAATTTCTTTAGTACTGTGATCCTTGTACAATATTTTCACTTACTTACAATTCTTTATTTTGGTGGAAAATTAGTTTTTTCGTTGAAAATACTTTTTTTTTACTAAAAAGTCAACTAAATTTTGTTTGCAAATTTTTTTGTGGGCATTTAATCTTTTCGATAGAGAATTCATTTATTTCCTTAAAAATTTAAATATTTTTACGAAAATTTAAGTTATTTGCTTGAAAACTTATTTCTCTATCTAAAAATTTAACTAATCTACTTTTTGTTGAAAATTTGTCTTTTTTAGTAAAAAAATCTATTTTGTTGGAAGTTTGTCTTTTTTTGTAGAAAATTAACTTTTTTAGTTAAAATTCATGTATTTTATTTAATTTTTTTGGTTGAAAAATAGTTTTTTCTTATTAAAAATTAATTTTTCAAACTAAAAATTTATCTCAATTTCTTATCGAAATTTTTTTTCATACCAATTTTATCTTCTTGGTACAAAAATTATTTGTTTAGTTGCAAATTCTTTTTATTTGCTTAAAAACTTATTCCTCTAACTAAAAATTAAACTATTCTTTACTTTGTTAAAAATTTATGTTTTTTATTTGAAAATTCATCCATTTAGTTGAAAATTTATCTTTGTTTTTGGTGGAAAATCAACAAAAAGAAATGAATTTTTAACAAAAGAAATTCAACTTTTAACCAATATTTCCATGACTTGCTTCACTATCATTAATTTAGTAGTAGAATAAAAATAATGAAGAAATAAAAAAAATTAATAATAATAAATAATAATAATAATAAAATGAAAAAGATTATATATACAATATAAAAATCTGAATTAAAAAAAAGAGATGAATATTCAATCAAATTTTTTGTTAGAAAACAAAATTTCAACAAAAAAGTTAAATTTTTAACAAAATAATTCAACTTTTACACAATATTGCAATGACTTGCTTCACTATTATCAACTTAGTAGTAGAATAAAAATAATAAAGAATAAAAATAATAAATAATAATAAAATAAGAATAATACAGAATAAAAAAGATTGATTTTCTACAAAAAAGGCTAGTTTTAACAAAATACTGGAATTTTCAACCAAATGTATTTTTTATGTTCCTTAAATGTAAAAAAAAACTATGAATTGTTAATGTTTTAAAATGTAACTTTTTCTTGGTTACTTTTGTATTTTCAAAATATTAGCATTTTGAGCTAAAACAATAAATCTTCACCAAAAAATAATAATTTTCAATAAAAGATTTCATCTTTTAATCAACTATTTTAATTTGCCACCAAAAGAGAATAATTTTCTACAAAAGACATGAATTTGTAACGAAATATTTGGGTTTAAAAAAAAAAGATAAATATTCAATGAAATTTTTTGTTAGAAAAAGAAATTTTAATAAAAAAGTTAAATTTTCAACAAAAAGAAATGAATTTTTAACGAAAGAATTTTACTTTTAAACCATATTTCCAGGTCTTGCTTTATTATTTTCAACCAAGTAGTAGAATAAAAATAATAAATAATAATAATAGAATAAAGATAATGAAGAATAAAAAAGATTAATTTTCTACAAGAAAAGGTTAGTTTTAACAAAGTACTTTTGCCTTTTCGAAATATTAACATTTTGTAATAAAATAATAAATCTTTAACCAAAAAGTAATAATTTTCAATAAAAGAGTTTATCTTTCAACCAAATATTCTAATTTGCCGCCAAAAGAGAATAATTTGCTACCAAATACATGAATTTTTAAACAAATACTTGAAATAAAGAGATTAATATTTAATCAAATGTGTCTAATAAGAATAATTTTAAAAAACTAGCAATCTTTACCGTTTCAAAATTCAATTTTTACTTAGTTACTTTTATATTTTGAAAATACCAGCATCATCAATCGCGCGCTACACGCGCTGGTAGTTTTTCAATTCAAGAAAAAATAATTTGTGCTAAAAAATAAAAATTGAACACTTAAATTCGAGCTAAAATTATATTTGAGGCATTTTACATTTCAGATACGTTGAGAAAAAATCTGCAAAATATTTTTATTTTATAGGACTTTTCCCAATTTGTTGGGCAAAAAATATTTACAAAATATTTTATAAGTTGCTGGACATCTTTTGAAGTTACAAAATGTTTTCAAGCTCTTGAAAACTCTCAAGATTCCTAAATATCTTTTCAACTGACTTTAAAATTCATTGAAACCTTTAACAAATTCCGCAACAAAATTTCAGGAATCTTGAGAAAATTTTATTATTACTTTAAAACTTTCAAAATCATTACACATTTTTTCTTGAAATTTTATATTATTTTCTAAATTTTTCTAAGAGCTTCTAGAATACCTTTTAAAATGATTTGAATTTTTCATAAAGTTTTTTCAAAATCATAAAAAATTTGTCTTGAAATAGTTTATTCGTTTCCGTTCGGTGTCTATTTCACAACTGACCTGCAGGCAACTTCCTACCCCAAAGCATACCATTTACGTTAATTATACGCATATTGCCATTTTCATGCTGAATAATGTCTCAGGTGCAGCTTTGACCAATGAGTGTTGGGCAATACGCGAAATGCCCGGCCGTCGCGTATTGACCGTAACATATATATTTGAAAAATCTCTTTAAAAATTCTGCAATCTATACTTTCTTTTATGTGAATCGTCAATATCACACAAAAGTAAACATTATATCATTGAATAAAAATTTTCAATACTTTTCGTTATTTTATCATATTGGTATAAAATAATACAACCCTTATGGGTAATTGTCAAATTGAAGGCAAACTTGAAGTCCCAGTAATATAACATTAACTTAGAAACTCGTACTGATTTTTTTTTTAATTTTATAAACACTTATCATCATCCTCTACAAAATGGTCAGTTCTTTTTTCCCATTTCTGTTCCTATTAACTATAATTTAATATAAGAACACCCCAAAAGTCATTACCGTACGGCGTCCCAACCTCACTTTGCACAAGGATAAACCGATTTTCTCCGGTTTTTTAACAGTAACCTGAAACACGCTGAACGTATCAAGTTTATAAACTTCACATGAACATAAATGTAATGTATGCACATTTTTAAGTCTAATAAATAATATTGTAAAAGCCCTGAAGTCTGTCCCTCAATTTTCGCCATTTCAGACGTCATTACCGTACGTCTTTTTTTTCTAGTAAAATATTGTAGTTACAGTTGAATAATAAATACAGAAATATTAGGCGTATCGTTTAATACAAGATTTCATGAAATTGAGCTTATAATATTAACTCTCTTTTTTGTGAATTCGACATTAAGACTGAAAAGTCCATCTTGACGACAAGAAAGTCATTCCCGTACGTGCGTTAAAAAACATTTTCAGGACGAAAAAAAATTATAAAAACCATTTCGTTACTTGCTTGGCGGTGTTATCTTTCATAAGTAGGTGACTTTTTATAATTAAAATCTGTTTTTTTTTTATAAACATTAAAAAAGGTTAAACTTCAACATTTTTCTCGCATCATTACCGTACGGTACAATAGAACAGCGTACAACTGATTATATGCGTGTGCGCATGGATTAATTATTATTTCTTATTTGCATAACTGCCCTTTTTGGATTTAAAATTGTTACATGTGATAAGATCAATTTCCGTTATGAAATATTCAATTCCTAATAATAATATGATTGCCACTGCAGGTGCTAAAATTTGCCTACAATTTGACAACTACCCTTATATCAATTATTATATATCAGAATTTTCACTTTTGGACTTGAGATTTCACATAACTCTTTCGTATTATTTATAGTTCTGTTTTGTATTGAATCCTAGAATAATTATAAACTTCATCTGAATGCCGTAATATCCTCCATTTACCGAACTAATTGGGTAAATTTTAATGAACACATTTTTTCCGTGAATTTCGAAAACAAAAATTGAAAACTATTTGCAAATCGCTCATATATAGAAAAAGAAAATTGCAGGTTACAGACTCACGGAAGAATAATTTTGTATCGGGGAAACAATTTATCGATTGAATCGTTTTTTTGCGAATTTGAGGAAGAGATAGGCAAATAGGATCGGTTGTTTTCCAGGCAATTAGTATCGCAGGGATTGATAGCCGCTTAATTTTCGTCAAATGGAGCTTGACGTGATATTCAGGGTGAATTGCTGTGGTTTCGCGAGGCAACATCATTGTGATAAGCATCCGACAAATTAATGAAATTATAAAGCGCGATAACACGAGCGCCGTTCGCACAAGTTGGAATTAATTCCTATTGAGGGGGTATTTCCATTTGACCGAGCTTTTTTCAGGCGTTTTTCAAAAATTCATTACGAATTATTATTATTATTATAGATTAGCAGTTCGAACTCGAAAGTTCATTGCCTCACTAACCCGAGACCGCCACACATCTCTATCCTGTGCATCCTCCATCCAGTTTAAGTAATCATGTCCTAGTTCTTTTAAATCTTCCCTTACATTTTTCTCCCATCTGTTTCTCGGTCTGCCTAAGGGTCTCTTACCAATCGGCCTCCCTCTTAAAACTTGCGCCACTGTTCTTTCATTTCCCATTCTTGCTACATGCCCCGCCCATCTTAGTTTACGCGCTTTCATTACTCTATTAATATTTGCTGACCCGTAGAGAGCATGCAGCTCATCATTATGCAGTTTTCTCCATTCGCCGGTCTCTTCGTCCCTTTTTGGACCATAGATTTTTCTAAGTACTTTATTCTCAAAAACTCTAAACCTATTCTCCTCTCCTTTCGTCAGCGCCCACGTTTCGCACCCGTACATGACGACCGGCATTATTATTGTTTTGTAGATTCTTACTTTGATGTTTCTAGATAGCAATCGCGATTTTAATAGTGTGTTTGCTGCATAATAGCACCCATTGCCAGCGTGCAGCCGCGCGTTGATTTCCGTTTTAATCTTATTTTCGCTAGTTATGATAGACCCGAGGTATTTAAACTCGCTAACCCTTTCAAATTTCATATTTCCAGCCATTAGATCCCCGTCTTGATTACTTTGTTCGGATCTGCCGACGGTCATATATTTTGTCTTCGATTCGCTAACTTCTAAGCCAATATCTTTGGCTTTGTGATCAAGATTTCTGCATTTTTAGCTACCGTTTCTTTATCATCCCCTAGTAAGTCGAGATCATCCGCATATCCAAGAATTTGTACTATCCCATTGAGGGTAGCACCGGTCGAGTTCGCCTGCACTTGCCTAACCACGTATTCTAAAACCAAGTTAAAAAGGACGCACGAAAGTGCATCGCCCTGTTTCAGGCCATCGCGGATCGAGAACTCTTCAGATAAACTACCGTTTACGCGTATTCTACCCCTACTGCCGCTTAAGCAAATTTCGATAAGTCTAACCAATTTTCTTGGTACACCCAAGAACTCTAGGATCCAGTACATTCGTGCGCGTATAATAGAGTCGTAAGCTTTTTTGAAATCGATAAATAGCTGATGCACTACTTCTTTAAATTCCCATTTTTTTTCTAGCAGTTGCCTAATTGTAAACATTTGATCGCTTGTAGATCGGTTTCGGCGGAATCCACACTGGTAATCCCCAATGATTTCCTCGGCAAAAGGAATCAGTCTACTTAGGATTACATTAGACAGGATCTTGTAGCACGAAGATACAAGTGAAATTCCCCGATAATTGTTACAGTCAGTTTTATCGCCTTTTTTAAAGATGGGAATAACGATAGAGGTATTCCATTCTTCCGGCATGCGTTCTGTTTTCCAAACTGCGCGTATTAATTTAATAATTTGTCTTGTGAGGCAAGGGCCTCCATTTTTTATCAGTTCTGACGGTAGGTCGTCGATGCCCGCGGCTTTGTTATTTTTCAACTTCTTTATAGCCATTTTTATTTCTATATCAGCGGGGTCATCAATTAATAGATCAGCAGTGTGGATTTCGCCGAGATTACCTTCAACGGGGGCTTCGCGTACATTTAATAGTTTATCGAAATAGTCTTTCCATAAATTTAGTCTCTCTGTCGCATCGGCTACTAGATTGCCATTTTCGTCCCTCATTACTTCCGTTCTACTTTGAAAGCCTTTCCTTATAAAATTGATTCCCCTGTACATCTCGCGCGGGTTATTCTGTTTATCATGCGTTTCTATTGCTAGTATTTTATTCTTTTCCCACTCCCTTTTCTTGGATCTATAGAGCCTATTTGTACGTTTACTAATCTCGAGATACTTCTTATGTGTTTGATCGCACTTATTTTGTAAACTAATTAGTCTGGCCTTCCGGCGTTTTTCAAACCAGAGTTTGCACTCTTCGTCAAACCATGGTTTGCTTTTTGTTACTTTCTTTAAACCTATCGTAAGTTTCGCGGCTGTCTTTACCGCCTTTTTTATATTGCTCCACAGGGTTTCCGGGTCCTCCTCGTAATTATTGTTATCGTCGCTCTGTTCTTGGAGAGCGTCAAAGCTATTAGAAATCTCAACTTGATAATTTAATGTTTCTGCTGCTGTTATGAATTTATCTATATTGAAACGAACTGTTGGCTCTATGCGTCCTGTTTTCTTACTGATCGCTAGCCTAGATCTTAGTTTTACTATCACGAGAAAATGGTCTGAATTTAAATCCGCTCCCCTATACGATCTTATATCGAGAATGTTTGTATGACGTCTTCTGTCAATTAGAACGTGATCGATCTGATTATGAGTGTTACCATCTGGTGATCTCCAGGTGGCTTTATGTATATTTTTATGCTTGAAATATGTGCTTTTGACAACAAGGTTCTTTGAAGCTGCAAAGTTTATTACTCTAGTTCCATTGCCGTTACTGACGTCATGCAAACTTTCTGATCCTATTGTAGGCCTATACATCGGTTCTTTTCCAATTTTCGCGTTAAAATCCCCCAATACTATTTTTCCGTCAAAAGTTGAGAACTTGTCAAAAACCTGCTCGATTGTTTCGTAAAAGAGATCTTTAGTGTCTTCGTCTTTGTCCTCGGTGGGGCAGTGCACATTGATTAATACCTGTTTGTTGAAAATACCCTTCAGTACAATGTATGATAACCGATCGTTAATGAATTGCATGTCGATAACCGCTTGCGAGATTCGTTTATTAATAAGAAAACCGGTCCCCAGTCTCCACTCCTTAGCTCCCCCATAGTGAAAAGTATAGTTATCCTTAGAAATTGACGCGAAATCGCCCGGCCAGCAGGTTTCTTGAAGTGCTATTAAGTCAGTTTTGTATTTATTTGCTATCCCAATGAGTTCGCTAAATCCGCCAGTATTTAGACT
>CAKNXH010056310.1:0-14309 GCA_932178445.1 Andricus quercusramuli
ATATAACAAATTAAATATTTTGTATTCCTTTAATTCTGTTGGCAACAAGGACATTTTAAGTCAAAATTACCAGAAATTTTTCATTAATATTTTTTCAAATTCTACAAATCCTGGATAATTTTTTTTTATGTTCTTCGAAGTTTTCACAGGTGCTCGTGAAATTTATGCTCCAAAAAGTACCAAAAAAGTTATCACGAGCACTTGTCAAAATTTCGAAAGAGAAAAACTTTTCTTTTACTTCTGCCCTAAATATGATTGAGGACTTGTATGGTAAAAATTCAACAGAAAAAATTAAGCGGGACTTTTCCGGAACTTTGTCCTAAAAAGAATTCTGCTTAAAATTCGACTATTCCCATCTGTAGACTTTAATTTTTAGACCTATTATTGTGTTCTTCTCTTTCAAAAATGCATTATCATCTATTTTCTTTTCCAGAATTCAGTACACAGATGCAAAATGCTCCATGCCCTGAATGCGTTGCGAATATTCACGGCAGCCAATGTCAGACATGCCTTGCATTTAGTAAGGGTTATGGCCTTAGCCAGGAATGCTTGAGTTGCCTTGAAAGTGGTTATCGTGGTAGTCAAGGCAATCGCCATTTTTGCTCGGCATGTCAGTCCAATGGCTCTGGTCGTAAATGCCCTGCATGTCTTGCAAATGCTAATGGCTTTAAATGCCGTGAATGCCTTGTAAATGCTAATCGAATTCCTCCTTCGGCTGGAAATCCTCTTTCGAAGTATCCCATTATTCGAATTGGTGGAGGTCGAGATGCTCAGAAAAGACATAATCTTCCAAAATAGATCTTCTACGCATGCTCGAACTGTTTCGAAATTTCAAAGACTTACTTCAAATTTTGAATATATGAAAATCATGTATATTCTTGAAAATAAAATCATGATTCAGTGACAATATTATTTACTTTGGTTTTATTTCATTCCCGTTTATTCAAAACTATACAAAAATTCCGTATCCACGTTGGAGATTAAAAGGGATTGACCCCCCCCCGGAATTCTTTAAACATAGTGTACATAATATACATCTATTTTCCCAAGTCCAGTGGACCGCCTAGCTCCTCACAGAAGCTTCGATCTAATTGTAAGTTTCTTTGTTTCCCCCCAAAATCCGTGGAATCAGCACAGGCCATGGAGGCTTGCACCTGATCAAAACCGGGGGGGGGGGGGATATTGTGACTCCTTCGGGGTATTTTGTTTTGAAGAGAGTCACTCATCGTCGGTTTTTTGTTTGGGGCTCGTTCCCCTAGCTGGTTTTTGCTCTGCCCAAGTATTTTATTTCCCCACAGTCCATTGTGTCCACAAGCACTGTGGCCCGTAGTTTCTATCTAGTCGCAAATGCGAAATGCCGCTGCGCTGACGTAGCTGCGAGTGAGCGTGTACAGGCCTTAAAACAAGGATAAGGCTGCATACTCTGAGAGATCGCCCGGTATCCTAGGACCTAGAGTCACCGCTTGTGACATCGGGCGCACTGAAATTGCTCCAGCGGTCAACCACCCTGCCAAACTGAAACCTGAAGTGCACCACAGGTAAAAAGTGTAAAAGAAGGTAGTTTTCAGCTAGCACGAATAGTGCCTGAGATATCTTCAGGAGCTCCTCTCATGAAAATAGGACAATGGACGAAGAAACTTGAAATGCTCCTCCCATGAAAACAATGTGTGATTTCAAACTGACACTTGTATTTTCTGTTTCTTTGCTATGTTCTAGAATCTAGCTAGAATGTAAAACTGCAATATTTTTTTTTTATTTTTCTGCATGAAACATATAATTATTATCATTATTTGAAAATTTATATGGTCCTTCTCTATAACAATAGAAATTTCAGTTGCAGCTAAAGGGCAGTGACAAAGAATGTCACATTTCTGTGCATAATAAAACTTTCTTTGAACAACAGAATTAATTTTTAAGAAAATGATTTTCCAACAAAAAAACTGAATTTTCAACCCAAAAGATGAATTAGTTACCAAGTAGATTATTATTCTACCACAAAAGACGAAGTTTGATCAAAATACAGAAAATTTCCACTGAAGAAGATAAATGTTTAAATAAAGTGAAATTTGTCAGATTACAGGATCGTTGTACAAAGAGAAGTTTACATTTTCAATAGAACTAGCAAAAATTAACCGTGATAAATATAAACTGAAATGCTGTTGTATGCTTCTGTCTTTATTAAATAAAATGTTACATTATGGATTTAAAATTTTTCAAGGTTTGTGAAGTTTGTCCCAAAATTTCCGTGTTGCTGGTGTAATGGTAACATTTTCTACTACTTCGTCAACGCCAAAATCATTTATAAACGTTTTTTGTTTATGGAAGATTAAAGCCTCATCATTAATAAAGAAGCTAATTCCATGTCAGGTTTCCAATACATAATATTAGCAAAGTTATTTCTTCATATTAATGTGTAATCAACGCTTAATTAACAGTCGTAAAAATAAAATGTCGTTGGTGTAACGGTCAAGGCTTCTTACAAAAGTAGTCTCAAGTGTCGACTAAAACATTCGGCGTAAATTCCGCTAATGAAAATCGGGATCCAGAAATTTGAGCAAAACTTTCAAATGTTCTACTTGCTTCGAAAATAAAGTGAATAACCTTAACTATACACAATTTTCAATATACGTTATCTCAGAAACAAGTGAAACCAATAAAATCGACGAAAACTGTTCGCAACTTCTTTCGCTTAAAAAGCTTATTTAAAGGAACTTGAAAAAAAATTCAACTTTCAATTAATAACTTAACTAATAAATTAATTCACTATCATTCAATATCTTGTTCCAGTTGGCCACGTTGCTTTGGGCTAACTCCCCAATGCAATGAATTATGCGGTTACGACACCAGTATCGAGCAGTGCCATCCACAATAGGCCTCTCTCAGATGGAGGCCATGGATCAGTTGGGAGTGGCAATAGGAACGAACCGAGGTGACGACCAGGCAATGGCCCCGGACAAAAGCGAGAACATCGATTTAAATGGTCGGACCAACTCAGAATAGACATCCTCGCCTGTTGGCAAAGAAGCTCACCGGCGCGAAGAGGATTCATGAAGAAGTTACATGACCGTTGAGTCAATATCCACCCGGAATATGCTCATAAAACACCTCAGTATTTAAGAGATCAGGTATCCTTCTTGCGAAAAAACGTATATGAAGCTCTTTATCAACAAGTAGAGAAGCAACATCCTCCAGCGAACATTCCACCCGTTTGAGCAAGACCACCTTTGCAGATAGCCGATAATGCCAACATGAGAAGTAGGAGATCTATCCACCAAAAATTCTTCCTCAGGATGGACAAATTAGCTGAAACTAATACTGCTCTCGCCGATTTGCTCCCCGAAGATGTTAATCTCTGAAATCTGATCTGTGTAGTTTACGAGAAGGCGGTCTCCCTGCTTAGCGACAATACAAGTAACGATACTTCAGTACGTCTGATTGTGAGTAAGACTCGCGAGCGTATTGCACAGGTTCAGTTCAAAATTGAAACGGCGAGACGGCATGCATCAAATGTTCAGTGCGTGATTAGCTACACAACATCAAATAAAAAGTTTACTCCAAAAGTTAGGGCACTTGCTCGAAACTTGAGGAAAGCAAATCACACGCTGAACAAGTGTAAACTGCTGACCATCAAGTAGCACAGGACGCAAAAAATAAAATCTCTTTCAACAGCGAAACAGCGCCTTTAACGGCGATTTAAGTGGATTTAGGAAATTTCCACCTTTTCTACTCACCCTTCCCGTTTGTTCAATAAAGCGTCACGTGCCGTTAAAATCCACCTAGTAGAAAAGAGATTTAAGTCTTCTGGGAGCAAGTATATGGAGATACTTACCAGCTAAATGAAGACTCTTCTGATATATCACTCTTCCGCAACTTTTGCCAAAGGCAAAGGTTGCAAGTTCCAGAGGAAGAGTTTCCACTAATTACTGCTAAAGAAGTGAAGAAAGTTATCGCTAGAACCAAGAACTTCTCAGCGCCAGGGCCAGATAAAATCAACAACTTTTGGTGGAAGAAGTTTACTTCTACACACCAATATCTAGCTCGTATATTTACTACTTTCCTAAACGGAGAACAACCCGTCCCGCAGTAGTTAGTGGAAAGACGCACGATATTAATCCCTAAGACCGGAGATTTGTCAAGTCCAAAGAACTACAGGCACATAGCTTGTTCAAACACCAGCTACAATCTATTCACTGGCATCCTCAAAGAGAGGATATTAACATCTATCGAGCCGGTATGGAGTGTAATAGTTGAATAACGTGGATGCAAGAGAGGGCTGGCAGGTTGCAGGGAGAACCTGTTAATAGATAAATGTATTACCCAGGACTCGATCAGGTATCGACGCAATCTGTCCATTGCTTGGATTGACTACCGTGGGGCATTCTATAACACGAACCATCAGCTACCTATTAAGCTCCTTGAGTGCATGGAGGTGCATCCAAAAACAGTGAGATGCATAAAAGAGCTTATGCTCTTGTGGCGGACAAGATTTGTCATAACATCTGACAAAAGATAAATGACTACAAGCTATGTCACATATAAAAGGGGGGTCTTTCAAGGAGACTCTCTAAGTCCGATACTTTTCTGCATCTCCCTCTTGCCTCTATCTATTGTGCTCCGAGGCAAAAGCTCTGGATACCTATGTGGCACACCGAACAAAAGAGAATATAAGGTCAACCACCTTTCATACATGGACGACCTTAAACTCTTTGCTTCCTCGAAAGAGGACCTCAACATCCTTGTCGAGATGGTAAATAGGTATTCTACAGCGATTGGCATGAGCTTCGGACTGGGCAAGTGTGCCTGCGTCCACCTACACCAAGGAAGACTAGAAACCACATCATCGCGTGACGATCAGTATGTACAACTCATAGGCGGAAATACCATTGAACATCTTGGTATTGGAGAAACATATACATATCTCGGAATACCACAAGCGGAAACCCCAAATGTGCGTAAGTTGAAAACGGCCCTTGGAAAAAGGTATCGCCAAATTCTCAGAAAAATTTGGGCTTCCGAATTATCTGGAAAGAATAAGATCCAGGCGACCAATATGCTGATTGTTCCTGTATTGCTCTACGCGTTTGGTGCAGTAAAATGGAACGTCGATGAGTTGAAGCAACTTGACCGAAACACACGCAAGATGATGACAATACATCAAAGTCTTCATCTTCCGTACCTCGAATATATCTTCCTCGAGATAAAGGGGGTAGAGGCTTGCTAAGCTTAGAGTATCTTCATCGAAGAAAGGTTCTGGCTACAGCCTGCTCAGTTCTAAAAAGCACAGATTCCCTTATGCGACTCGTACATCAACATGAAGTCGCCAATACTGCGGCGTTTTTATACCGTGCCGCAGATAGGGCCACAAAGGAGCTTGACCTCTCATTCGATTCCAGCGACACTACACATGGCCGAGCATCACTAACACCTCTGTTGCTCCAAAGTCGTATACAGGAAGCAGAACATACGCTTCTACTAAGAGAACATGCTGACAAGCCCCTTCATGGTAAATTCTACGGCATCATACGTAGAGAAGAGCTCTCGATGGGTCTGTCCAACATGTTTCTCAATTCTGCTGGATTGAGATCGGAGACTGAGGGATTTCTTGTTGCTTGTCAAGACGGCGTTATAGACACCTTAGTTTACCGCGAGCGCATAATAAATGTATCTGTAAGCGATACCAACTGCCGAGCGTGCAAGCAAGAGCCAGAAACACTTGGACATGTTCTCAGTGGATGCTCTAAATATGCACGCTACCGGTACATAGAGAGACATAATGTGACTCTAAAAGTGTTATATTACCATCTTAGGCACTTCTATGGTGTTGATCCGTCTTTCCACACGCCCAGGGTAAACTCGAGTCCGTTGTGGAGAATGATCAGTGTAAGATCTACTGGAATCTCTCATTCACCATCTCTCAACATATCAGTGCTACGAAGCCTGATATTATCCTCCAAGATCTGAAGAACAAGATCATTTACGTGATTGAATTCTCGGCACCAGCCGATAGTAATATCACGGTAAAGAAGGGAGAAAAACTGGCAAAATATCGAGCACTTCTTTTCGAGCTGAGTAGGCTGTACCAAGGCTACAAAGTCCATCTTATAGTTCTCATACTCGGCTGTCTTGGAGGTATGAAAGCGTCATTTATTAGCCAACTCAACAAGATTCCAGCTCGCCAGCGTCAGGCTCATTTAATCGCGAACCGGATGCAAAAGGCTATTCTTCTGGGATCACTCCATCTGGGCCGTCAACACTGTTCCTCTTAACATTCTACAAAGATTGGTAGCTCTAAAAAAGTATCCAAAGGTGAAATCTTCATCTCCAACTGTCCCGTCTGCCACGTAAGGTCATCCGCGGCTAGAGACCTAACTCCAAGGAACAGTGTTGCCCGATGTTATCACGTGTTAATTCCCCGCTCTTGCTTACCTTCTAGGACAGGAGAAGCAGAAGTGGATAACGTACACGTTCCAGTTGCTTCGGGATTGGTTGCTTTAAGAAACCATGATCGTAGCTTCCGGAGCCTATAACTTCTCTCATAGATAATATAATTAATTATATAATTATCGATATAAATATACAAATATGTCAATAATGTCAATATAGAAACAGTATTATTATTAATTAATTTGGTGCTGATTGATGAAATCGTTTTACTGTAGCATTAACAAAATGTGCTGTAAAAAATTATTTTTTTCATAGTTCTGATGTTTCCGTACTGTCAATTTTTTAAATGTTTTTGGAGGTCTTTCTAATTTTTTTCAACATTTTAATTGAAGTTCTGTAGACTATAACACATGTTAAATATGCATCCCTGTTTTCAAAAAACAATTTTCAAACGTACTTGAGGTTGAGGTTTTTCTGCTGGTAAAAATACATTGGAAAAAATTCGATAAGTCTTATATTTATGAGTTTCCAAACTAATGCAGTTTTTTATAATTATTTATACATGGAAAAATCCTTTCGGCGATGCTTTAGATTTTAAAACTATTTTTTTAAAACAGCTGTCCAATCAAAGAAATTAACGCTTAAGCTGAAAAAATTGTGGAATCTGGTTACGGTGTTTCTCAAAAGAAAAACTTGTTCTGGCTCTCTAATATTGCGAAAGAGAAACAGGGCTCTTAATCCAAATTTGAACTTAATAAGGCGAATAAAACATCGTTGAAGTCGCCAAAAGTCATAAATTTTGAAAATACTATTTCTACATTACTAATTGTAAAATTAAGAAAATGTAAACTCTGACCGCTGGCGCAATTCGTGTGCATCGGAGACATCTCACCAAGGTTCCATTCAGCTTTCAGCACGGTTGTTACGCCTCAGCTTGAGGGTTTATTCCTTCGGAACCACCCCTGGGTAATTGTCCCTTATTGCATTACTACTCTACATGAACAAAAATTTTGTGATTGATATGAACGATTTAATTTTCTTGAATTTACACAAATCTTATTCCTTCGAGGGATAGACTGTAACTTTACTGTTGTGAGTGTCTTTTCAAAAATAAGAACGCAACTGCAACGAGTTTTTTTAAACAAGTAACTTACTCAACACTACTACCTACATTTGGATTTTCACATGTACCTGAAATAAAAAAAAAATCTATAAATTGATCAAAGTTAATATCTTAATCTGGGTATTATAAAAGCAACGTAGGAGAAACATGTAAGGAAACATCTTTTAGAGTTTATTCTTTTGAAAGAATCATCTACAGAATAATTTGAGCTTCTACGAATATTTTGTCTTTTCTATAGATGTGTATTAAAATAATAATAAAGTTGAAAAGCCTCAAGAAAATAATCCTGAGAAAAGGGAATCTTTTCAGTAAAAACACCCTTAAAAATAACGATCCAAATACATGATTCTTATGATATTTTTCACTTTTATTAATAATAAATGATGCTTCAATCAAATCTTTGAAGCGAAAATTTATTTATATGTTCAGAAATGTATTCCATATTATTTTTAAATCTTAAAAAAATGATACTTTTCTTTATATTATATTGTATTGTTCCTCAATTTTTGTCAGATAGAAATCAAATGCTAATGGGTTCCCAAACCCCAAAGTAAAGCGATTTTGTGGTGATTTAAAATAAATTTATACTAATTTAGGACTGATGACTAATGAACAGTGCAGACTGTAGGAAGATTGTGTCCCTAGGCATTACATTTTTAGTTACCCCCCCCCCCCCCTTCTGCAAACCTTTTCATACATTCTCTATTAAATCTTCTTGAATTATGTTACCAAATATGTTAAGCAATTAAATTGTTTTATTTGATTTCACCTGTTCATTTTATACGTACATATCATATAAACAAATCTCCTATCGTTTAAAGTCAAAAGGGAGTCATTTTCGTTCTGAATTTTTCTTCAATTATGTAGTCAGTGATGTAATGTGCTGCAAATTATATCCATTTATTTAAATAATCGTTTTCCTAAAAACGTGTTGTACCGAGATCTCGCGTACATTGTTTCGGGTAGGCCTCTGATTTTTTTTACACAAAGATAGAAAAAATCGTACTTCGCGTTTTTTAAGAAAAACGATTTTTTCATTTTTAATTATTGAAAATCTCATTTTTCTAGAAAACCGCGCAAAATATGTATAGTAGCTCTTCGTTCAAAACTGTTCCCTTTTTTGAATTCTATGAAAATATGCTCTTACTAGATTTGTATTTTTTGTATTTTAAGAAAATATAAAAATCGAGCAAAGTAGCATTTAGTTTAACGAACTTCTTTTTTTTATTTTTAAAAACGATTGTTTTTCGTTCAGCAACAATGTGAAGAGCATATTACATTATATTATTCAGGTGCTTGATCTTCAGAGTAAAGAAAAATGAGGTTTTATCCCTAAAATTGATGATAGATAAACGTTTATTTTTCAGCCTGCTGGCCTTAAAAAATTGACTTGCTTACACATCCATTTTTTACAGAATTTCCTTAAAACTAACCCTTAAGAACTAACATCCATCCATTCCTTATCTCTAAGCCGCACGCTCGTATCGCCTTGCCTTCCTCGCTTCGCCTCGCCTCGCTCGCATGTCCCTACTTTTTCGCATTGCCTCGCTTGCCAACCTCTGTTTTCGCAGCTAATACCTATTACTTATCTACTATTTACAATATTTACATCTTACTTATATCTACTTTCTCTCCTATTTACAATCTTTCCTTCTCCACTCCTCTTCCTCCTTCCTTCTCTTCATCTCCATCTTACCCACCACTCCCTTCACCCATGCTACTGCCCTTTTTTCCCCCTTTTCATGCAACAATGCCTCCATGCTTATCTCACTTCTTTCCACCTCCCCGCACTCCTCCAGCCAGTGATCCACTCTTGCATCCCCCTTTCCGCACAGTTCACACATCCTCTTCTCTCGAGAGAGCCAAAACCTATTGAAACCCTCCATACACCCACACCTCATCCTCACTATAAGTTCCTGACTTCCTTTCTCTCCTTTCACACACAAATATTGCGCTCTCGCCCTTGGCATAATCCACACATAGTTCCCGTTAAATCTTGACTCTCTTATTCTCTCTTCCCCTTCTGTCTTCTCTCTCTCCATGCTGTTTTGCTTAACCAATTCATAAACCTTCCTTCCTCGTGCATCCTTCTCACTTCATCCATCTGCAATCCATTCATTCTAAAATACCGTTCCCTCTCCGCCTCCATCTTCCCACCCCCTCCCCTGTTCTCCTTCTCCCACCAACACTCCCTAACCAGCCTACTTCCTCCCTCTTCCAAAAATTTCTCCTCATATTTACACGCCCGGCTCCCTGCTAGAATTCCTACACTCGTTCTCCCCGTCTCCCTCCTGACAATATAATTAGGCGTGTTCCTTGCCAACCCCAGGGTCCACTTTACATACCTCTCCTGCGTTCTACTTAGCTCTTCACTTTCCTTCCACCCCCACACCTCTACCCCATACAATAGCACACTCATCACTAGTGAATCAAACAATTTCATTCTCCTTCCAAAGTCATCTGCGAATAACTTCATTCCCAACCCCCACACCTGCCTCATCACCACATTTGCCCTCCTCACTCTCTCTTTTATGTGACCATCCACTCCCCCATTCCTTCGAAACACGAAGCCTAGGTACACAAACTCTTTCACCTCCTGTACCTCCTTTCCCTTCCACTTCCACTCCCTTCCCTTATCCCTTCCCCCTCCTTTTCTGAACACCATAACCTTGGACTTTTCCGCATTCAGCTCCAACCCCTTCCTATCCAGGTATCTTCTCAACCTCTTCATCATCTCCATTAAGGCCTCCTCGCTGGTTGCCAGCAACACTGTGTCATCTGCATACGCTAGTGACCAAATTCTAACCCCTCCTATACTTACTCCTCCTACCACCCCGGCCTCCAGCTTACTTTCCATATCCGCAATTAAAATCGCAAAAAGCGTTGGGCTAAGTGGACACCCTTGCCTTAGACCCCTATCCATCCAGAATCCCTCGGAAATCCCCTCCCCTCCTCTTACCTTGTCTTTGGTCTCTTCATATATCTCCCTTACCCTTTCAATTAGGCCTCTCTCTACTCCCCTATCCTCCATTGCCTCCCACAACCTCCCCCTATCCACCGATGGAAACGCGGCTTTGAGATCCACAAGAAACGCGTACACTCTCGTCCCCTTCTTCGCTAATTCTCTATCCACCACGTGCTGCATCACGTAGATATTGTCAATAGTACTCCTACCCGCCCTAAATCCCGCCTGCGTCTCCGGCAATATTCCTTTCCCCTCGACATCCTTCCTCAGTCTCTCTGCCACTACCATCGCGTATACCTTATACGCCGTATTCATTAGCGTAATCCCTCTATAATTTTCCTGCCTATCTCTATCCCCTTTCTTATACAGTGGCACTATTAGCCCTTCTCTCCACCCTCCTGGGAATCCCTCGCCCGTCCATACTTTCTTCACTACCTCCTTCAGCCTCTCCCTAACCTCTTGTGTACTAAACAGCCATGCTTCGTTCTCTACCCCATCCAGCCCTGCTGCTTTTGACCTTTGCAACTTCCTTATCTGCTTCTCTATCTCTTCGTCATTCAACTCCTCCATCTCTGCCTCCCCCGTTCTTCTACTTCCCCCATCCTTCTTCCTTGAATCCGAGCCCTGGAATGATTCTTTGAAAAACTCTCTCCACTCCTCATTCCCTATCTCCTCGCTAACCCCCACCCTACGCTTCCTAAACCTATTTATTATCTTCCAGACGTCCCCTTCTGTCTTAACATTTTCTAACTCCTCTTCCAGATCTTTCTCCTTTTCCTGTTCACTCTTCTTACACACCAATCTAAACCCCTTCCTCATTTCTACGTACTCCTCCCTTCTCGCATTACCCTCTTTCCACTTCTTGTACTTCCTCTTCACCTTCCTCTTCATCTTTTTACATTCCCTATCCCCCCACGGCTTCACCATTCCTTTCTGCTTCTTTCTAAATACCTTCTTTTGCACACAACCTTTCACCTTCTCTTTCAGATCCTCCCATATCTCTTCCACCGACTCCCCTCCAAAACGTACCTTTCCTAGCTCCTCTTGATACTTCTCCACCGCCTCCCTCGTCCAGGTCACCCTCTTCCCTATCGAGACTTCTTCCCTGCCTTGTCTTCCGCCACCCTCACCTCTTATCCACAGACTCAATGGCTGATGGCCTGATTCCACCCTCCCCTCTACTGCGAATTTTTCCGTCTCCTCCCATCCTTGCATATTCATGACCACATAATCTATCACCGATACCCCCACCTTACTTACATATGTGTATTCTCCCTCTTCGTCCCCATTTGCCATACCATTCGCCACTGCCCACCCTCTATCCTCCATCCAGTCCCTTAGAATCTCCCCCTCCTTATTTATTACATTATCCTTCGATTTCCTCTCGAAGCTCTCCCCTTCCCTGTAAAGTCCCCCTTCGCTCCCCATTCTCGCATTAAAGTCCCCACCCAGTACCACCATACCCTCTTCTCTTTCGCCCAGCAGGTCTTTCACTCTTTCTTCAATTCTTTCCATCCCATCCTTGTTGTACACTGTCACAAACTTACACTTTATCCCTCCTATTTTTATTTCCCTCATTTGCACTCCCTCCCCCTCTTCCTCTCCATGAACTTTTTCCTCTAATCCATCTCTAACCCCGGTTATAATTCCCCCACTGGCCCTTCCTTTCTTCTTCACTCTGACCGCCTCCTGAAGTCTCCACCTATACCCCCTTGGTAGCTTTGGCTCTATTCTCTCCCATTCCTTTCTTTCTACCCACGTCTCTACCAGTCCAACAACATCAAATTCCTGGATATACCGCCAGAACTCCTCGTCCTTCTTCTTTACCCCTGCTACGTTCCAGTACAGCACCTTCACTACTCCCCTACCCTGCGTTACCCCCACCCCCCTACTTCCTACGGTACAAATCCCCCTGCACTTCCTTCAACACCTCTCTCTCCTCATCCCATACCCACATCTTCCCGTCTACTCTTATTTTTCTATATCCTACCTTCGCCGATCTCCCTTCTCTCTTCTCCCTCCTCGCCCTGTCATAAAGCATCCTCTGTACATCCCTTTCCTTTCTCGTCAAATCGTGATCTATGAAAACTCCCGCATCCTGTATCCTACTCTTATTCCGCATTACCCCCAGCTTTTCTTCCCAGCTCTCCAACTCCACAACTGCCACTTCCTTCTCTTTCCTCCCCTCCAACTTAATTTTCCCTACCCTGCCTTTAACCCACCCTATGCTCTGTAGCAGCTCTTCCACGCCCTCCCTTTCTTCTCCACTCTTTAACTTCAACCCTCTTATCACAATATTATTTCTCCTGTCTGCCTTCTCTTTTCTCTCCATTCTCAACTCCATTGCCCTTATCCGTTCCCTATCCGCCCTCTCCTCCTTTTCATTCCTACCCTCTCCTACTTTATCTTTTATCATATTCTCTACCCTTTCCCAAATACCTTTAATCTCACTTCCCCCACCTCCGTCACCTACTTCCATTTCCGTCCTGCCCTCCACCTTCTCAAGACTCTTTTCCGTCCTTTCCTGCCACAGCATGATCTCCTCTCCCATCTGCTTTATTTTAACTTCCTTCTCTTTCCTTTCCCTCTCTAACCCCTCTACTCTCTCCCTCATCTCTTTCATCTCCTTTACCCATTTCTCATCTCTAATTCTCATTTCTTCCCTCATACCTTCCACCTGCTCTTTAGTCCCCTTCACGTCCTTCCTTAGCTCCCTGATCTCGCCTGCCAGCATCCCGATAGCCTCCTTCTCTGACAATCCCTCCATTTGGGGGGGGGGGGGGTGACCTACGTGCTCTCACGCTTTTTTTGAATGGACTCTCCAATTCGCTTTTGTCCGGACTCTCTCGGCTGTCTCTCTTCCTCTTCAAGAGATCCTCCCCGTCACTTGTGCTCGACTCTCTCTCCCTTACCTTCTCGCTTCCTTCGTTCCGCCTTCCCCCTCTCCCAGACGCTGAAACGATGAAACATTATTTATAACAATAAATTTAAATTTTAAATTTAGAATTTTAAAATTTTAAAGATTTTTCGGGTTTCAATCGTGTGCGAAACTATGAATGTTGCCGACGTTTCGTGAACATTGCAGTTCACTTCTTCAGGGCTGACCTGAAACTGAAGTTTCAGGTTATGTTGTTCTTATATATGTATTCTCTACGATGCCTGTGATTGGCCAGAGTGCCCCATGGTGGGGACTGTTTGAACTTGATTGGCCAATCAAGTCTTTTTTAAAAAACCCGGGAGGACGGAAAGCCAAATCGGATTGGTATTATATCCATTGTCCCTATTGATGTTATTAGGGTGTTTCAAGATTTCGATTGCTTCTCTATGTTTTCTTGGAAATTTATTGTACGTTTTGGCAATGACGGTTGTTTTGTCAAATAAAATACTATGTCCTGTTTCGATATGATGCTCAGCTACTGCTGATTGTGTGAAATGTTTTAGCCTAACTTTACTCTCATGTTCCTTTACACGTTGACTTACCGCCCTCCCGGTTTCTCCAATATAGACTTTACCACAAGAACAAGGGATTTGATATACTCCCGGATCACTGAAAGGTTCCTTTTTATCTTTAGGGTTGTTTAGAAGTTGTCCTATTTTTGCAGGTGGTTTAAATATAGTTTGGATGTTGTGTTTGTTGAGAATTCTTCCTATTTGTTCCGTGATACCTTGAATGTAGGGTAGGATGGTGGTTGTTTTTCTCTCTTTTTCTTTAGTAGGTTGTGTTGACTTATTTTCTTGAGTGTATTTTCTTATTGCTTTATTAATTTGTTTGTTTGTGTAATCGTTTTGTATTAGGATTTGTTTAACATTTTGTAATTCCTTTTGTAAGTTATCTTT
>CAKNXH010056312.1:0-27173 GCA_932178445.1 Andricus quercusramuli
ATATATATATATATATCGGTTCGGTTTCGGTTTCGATTCCCTTGGAATAGAACCGAAGGGCTTATGACAAAGCCACCGAACGCGTCCTCGGGTTGCGGATAGAGGGTCCCCGTACCAAGGGTTTCTGCTGAATATGGGTACAATAATTAATAAGCAGTCGCGGACAATTGTTCAGGGATGGTCCCGAAGGAATAACCCCTAAGCGAAGGTGTGCGAACCGTGCCGAAAGCTGCATGGCACCTGGGTGAGGTGTCTTTAACGGTGACCCTGGGATATCGGGCGATGTCTCAGAGTAATAGCCTTATCCTTGCACGCGGGGCTCTACAAGGATGGACGAACCCTTTCCCTAGCTGCTCGTGGGAACAACAATGAAACCAAAAAACCACCAAAATGTTGTAGATGCGGTTCAAAACGATCGAACGCGCAGAGCACCCGACAATGGATCGGCAAACAATGCCGATCATCCTAGAGTTCGGGGTGCTGAAAATAATTTAGATGGAAACACAACGACGAACCGGCGAAACGCCCACATTGAGTGGACGGATCAACTTAGGAATGATGTGTTAGACTGCTACGATGCCAGTATTATCCCTGTTCGTGGAGGCTTTATGGCGCGTATGCATACTCTGTGGTGCCAGAAACACCCAGAGCTTCAACACGTTTCGCATCAGTCTTTGCGAAATCAAGCCGACTACCTCCGCAAAAATGGATATGTACGCGGAGCGCTTCCTCAACCGCTGCTTGAACAAGCTGCAGACGAAGATGAAACGACATTAAGACCAACCGCAGAAAGTAGGCACCTTCTTGAAGATGATGGCAATTTCAGTACAAGGAGGAACATCAACATGCAAGTTCCTCTTAAGCCCCAAGATCTGGCTGAAATGGATGCCTCCCTTTGTGGAGATATCTCGCAAGAGTCCGACCTCTGGACCATCAATTGCTCAGTTTATGGTGCTGCGAGAGCTTTGGCTGATTCAAATCGAAGGCTCAAACCGACGATGGATCAAAAGACAAGAAGACGCTTGCATCAACTGAACAAGAAAATTGGATGGGCAAGACAGAATGCGTCCCGTGTTCAATGTGTGATTGACTACATAACATCTGGTAGACCGTTCACGGAAAGGGTTCGAAAGTTCGCCCAAGAACTAAGGACCTTGAATCACACACTAAACAAGTCAAAGCTGCTGACAATCAAGCAACATATTGTTGACAAAATAAGGCTGTTATCTGACGCAAGGAGGAGGATACAGAAGAGGGAGAGATGGATCAGAGAGAATCAACAGTTTCTCGCTGACCCATCGCGCCTCTTCAGTGATCCCCCTGTTTTTGTAAAAAATCCTCCCAAGCCCAAGGAGGTAGAGACTTTTTGGAGAGAGGTGTACAAGATCCCGAAAACACTAGAGTTGAAGGAAGATACTGACAATATCATCCGCTTCAAGGAGTTTTGCGACAGCCTCATAAAATCTGAGGAGGAGTGCCCATCAGTCACTGCCGAAGAGGTGAAAAAAGCACTTAGAGGCACGAAGAACTTTTCCGGTGCTGGACCAGATTGTATCAAGAACTTTTGGTGGAAGAAGTTTACTTCTACACACCAACATTTGGCCCGCATATTCACCTCATATTTAAAGTCGGAGATGCCCATTCCGCAGTGGCTAGTGTTAGGACGCACTATACTTCTACCGAAAAAAGGCGACTTGTCCAAACCAGAGAATTACAGGCCAATAACTTGTTTGAACACACTGTATAAGATTTTTACAGCTATCCTAAACAACAGGATTGTTCGACGAATTGAGCCTGTATGGCGAGAGATGTACGAACAACGTGGCTCGAAAAAAGGTGTAGCAGGCTGTCGAGAGAACCTGCTGATTGACAGGTGTGTCTGTAAAGACGCTACAGTCCATCAGCGCGTCCTGTCAATGGCCTGGATTGACTACCGGAAAGCTTTTGATTCAACCTCTCATAGACTTATCATCTCTCTGTTGGAAAGCTTGAAGGTACATCCACACATAGTGAGATGCATAGAGAGATTGATGCCTCTTTGGAAAACTAGATTTACCATCTCATCTAGGAATTATCGTCTGACGACGAACAACGTCACCTTCCAGAGGGGCGTCTTTCAAGGGGATAGTATGAGCCCTTTGCTTTTTTGCATCACACTTTTGCCTCTATCTCTTGCACTACGAAATTCTCCTGGATACCTCTGTGGCGACACTAATCAGCGTGAGCATAAGGTCACTCATGTATTCTATATGGATGACCTGAAGATCTATGCCGCTGGTAAAAGCAGACTTCAAACTGCTTTAAATATCGTCAAGAACTACACAGGAGAGATTGGGATGGACTTTGGTTTGGACAAGTGTGCCAAAATTCATTTGAAGAAAGGAAAGATTACTGGCGTTCCCAAGGACCCTGAGCTTGTGGATATAAGTGTTATTAGACATCTTAACACTGGAGAGACCTATACATACCTGGGCGTGCCTCAAAGCCGCATTCAGGACGTAACATCAGTGAAGGAGTCTCTCCGAAGCAGATACAAGCATCTTCTTCGACAGATTTGGTCTTCCAATCTGTCGGCGTTGAACAAGGTATCTGCGACTAACATGCTTGCCGTCCCGGTTCTACTCTACTCGTTTGGGGTGGTTCAATGGACGAAGAACGAGCTTAAGGCCCTTGATGTCACCACGCGTAAGATCATGCATATGCATAAAAGCTTGCATATCAATTCGTCAGTTCCGCGATTATACATTTCACGCCAGCAAGGCGGACGCGGACTTCTGAATCTCCAGTGTCTTCATAACCGAATTGTTTTGAGTACAGCTTACATCGTTGCGAATGGCAGAGATCCTCTCCTAAAGATGGTCAGAAACCACGAGATGATTGGCGAAGGGGCGTTCCTTTACAAAGCCGCGGAGCAAGCTGCCGAGACCCTTGGCCTGAATTTTAACATCAGAAGTGAGGAAAGTGCATTACTCCATCTAGATGCTTCACGTCTAAAAGCCGAAGTAAAGAAAGCAGAGGTTGGAAAATTTCACCAAGAGCTACTCGACAAGCAAATGCACGGAAACTTTCACAGAAATGTAGAAAAACAGTCCTTGTCGAAGGAGCAAACTTTTGCTTTCCTCAAATCATCAGGGCTCAATTCAGGTACAGAGGGCTTTATTTTCGCATGCCAGGACGGTGTAATCTCCACCTTAGCATACCGCGCCCGCATTTTATGTCAAGAAGTTCCCAGTGATAGGTGCAGAGCGTGTCATGCACACGCTGAGTACCTAGAACATATACTATCGGGGTGTCCGACCCACGCAGGAACAACGTATATCTATAGACATAATGCGGCCCTAAGAGTACTTTATTACCACCTTTGTCGCTCTTACGGTGTTGGTCGCGACCCTGCCCTGCCGAACGCTCCAAGGGATATAGAGTCAATTGTCCGAAACGAGAAGTGCCAGATTTTCTGGAACTACGATTTTCGGGCAGCAGTCTCCGTTGCGCACTCGAGGCCTGACATTGTTCTCCAAGACTTCGAGAAACGAACTATATTCGTGATCGAATTCTCGGCTCCATCCGAATACAACATCACTGCAAAGGAGAAAGAAAAAGAGGAGAGATATCAAGACCTTAAAAGAGAGCTGCTTCGACTGTACCCAAAATATTCGGTACGAGTGATTGTTCTTGTGATAGGTGCTCTCGGAGGTGTGAAATTATCGCTGGTTCGTAACCTTAAAGCCATACCCGCGTGCCAAAAATATGCCAAGGCTCTTGCGAGATGGATGCAGAAAGCTGTCATCCTTGGGTCGCTTCGTGTCCTCAAGACACACGAGGGTTTCGCCGGCCTGTCGTTGTGATTTCGTCGTGCCCTGTGACCACCCATCTCACGGATGTGAGACGTGGCCATAGGTGTATTTTACCGCGGTTCTACTGGGGGCCATTGACATTTTTTCAAGATGGCAGTTGCTCTTAGTGGTACCCTGCGGTGGTTGTTTAACTTTTTTTTTAATTATATATATATATATATATATATATATATCAAAGAAAAGTTTCTTTGATTCGAGGAAACTGTTTTCTCGGTGTAATTTGATTTATAATACAGGCTTTATTTAGGTTATATTTAGCACCTCTTTTAAATTTATAAATTGACTTGATGTAAGCCCACAGTCTGGCTACAGAGACTACTTTTAAGATTATGCAGCGGCTTGATGTTAGCCTACCGTCTAGCTAACAACTAGTTTCTAAACCATGCAGTGGCTTGATGTTAGCCCATATTATCGCTACCGACTACTTTCAAGACTGCATTGGGTCTGACTTGTAGCTCTATAAGCAGTTCGTTTCAAAGATTTCAAGCTATGCTAGTTTTTAACCACGCTGGTCTTCTTTGTGTTACACCTTGAAACAAGCCCACTCTTGGTTTCGAATCAAGACTTTTTTACATTTGAATGTCCGACCCAAGCAATATTGGTCAGGAATATTTCTGAAACATTTCAAAAGAATATTAAAATTGCGCTCGCTTTATGTGTGTGGAAAGTGTCCATGAAATATTGCCGCGGAATGTTGCCGAAACATTGGCTGAGATATTGATGGAATGTCTCCATACAACGTTTTCAGGATATATTTTTGAAAGTTTCTTTCTATATTTATTTTCAGGTTATATATATTATTTCATTAAGACCTTATATCAAATTCAACAACAGAAGTACACGAATTTATTTTTAATTGGTAACTTTATTTACATGTAAATTTAAAATAACATTTTTGGTTTGATGCTGTAGAAATCATTCTTCTGAACTCCTGTACTTCCAAGGGAGGCAAATTTTTCTAGTATTGTGTCCCACTGCTATTGTAAGTCAGGATTACATAAGCAATATTTATAATTATGCCACACTTTCTCTTGAAGCCTGTAAAATAATTATGAATATTATCAAAAAATATATGTTATGAGATAGCCTAAACGGGTTAAGACGGTAAATTCATATTGTCGTATAGCCTCTAAAAGAAAAAATACAAAATTATTGCAAAAAATATAAAACTAAGTGATCTAGAAATTTATTTTTACGTCAAAATTGATATAGAAGAGGGTCTTTCAAAATTCAAAGTTTGTAATACATTTTTTGTCTTAGTCTTACATTTATCTATGGAAAAATTTCACGAACCTCGTCAAAAACTAAAGATTGAAAAACAGAGGCTAAATCTAACCTCCTTCCCTGCAAATTGTGATTCTGCTCGATGCGAAATCATATGTGCATGCAAAAGTCTTACTGCCGTCAGGCAGTTGGATAATATACGATTGTGGGAGAAGAAAATTGGTAAATGAGTATTTTTTTCATTATCACATCATTACCGCATCACTTTTGTATCATTTATCCATTTCCAAGTCCATGTTCCTGCGAACTTTTTATCGGCTATCAAAAATTCAGATGTCAAACTTGGTAACTCAACATTATTATGAAAGCTTGAAGTTGTTACCATGGGAAGGAACATATGAATATCGTTTTACGTGTTTCAATTTGAAGTTCTGATTTTTGGCATTGAGTTTTTAATGACTGACAATAACCCATTACATGCATAGCGAACAGGAATATATGTCACTAAAGATGATCTTCGAAACTAAGAAAATATTTAATTGAAAGACAGTGCGCAGGAATATGTTCTTAACAGTGAAAAGTTTATACGTGTTTTAATCAGTTTATAATCTGTTTACAATGCAGTGAATACTTTTTACAACAAAATTTCGATACATTATACAACTCTCTAAAGACAATAAAGAATGTTTCGACGAGCGGCGATATTGCCTCGAGTAGAATCATAATTTGCATGTAGGCAAGAAAGTTAGATTTTTCATAGATTTGTATTTATAGCAATATTTTTATATTGATTATTTTATAGGCTATACGACAATACAACATTTCCATTTACACCTATTTAGGTTGTCTCATAAAATGTATCTTCAGTGATATTTTTGTAATTATTTCATAGCGTTTAAGAGAATGAGTGCCAAAATTTAAGATATATATGGCTCATGTAATCCTGCCTCACAATAGCCGTTGGACACAATATTTCTCTAAAAATTTGCCTCCCTTGAAAGTACAGAAGTTCAGAAGAATGGTTTCTAGAGCATTAGACAAAAAATGTTATTTCAAATTTATATGTAAATAGAATTACAAATAAAAATAAAGTCGTGAATTTCAGTTGTCAAATCGAATATAAGGTCTTATAAGTCAATTATAGGTATAGAGGTAATTCAAAATAATATATGTAACCTGAAAATAAATTTAGGAAGAAACTTTCAAGAACATGTTCTAAAAACATTTTATGGAGATATTCCATTAATATCTCAGCCAATATTTCAACAACATTTCGCGGCAATATTCAGGCAATATTTCGTGGACACTTTCCACACACATAAAGCGAGCGCAATTTCAATATTCTTTTGAAATGTTTCAGAAATATTCCTGACCAATATTGCCTGAGTCGGACATTTAAATGTTTCTTGAACCTTGCTGCAATATTCATTTAGAATGTTGCCAATGTTTCAATTGAATATTCTAGAAATATTTCTGCAACATTGCGTGTTATGGTGGTTGTATTTCCATTGTTTTATTTATTATATGTTCACTTGAAGCATGAGAAAATCGAGATTTTTCACAAAATCATCATTTACTCATCAATAGCGATTTGCATATGATGAAAAAGTGGAGAGTTTATTGGAGCAAGACGTTTTTGCGTTCCGCGACCCAGCTGAAAATTCCTGTACAGGAACCTCGGAGGATCTTGCACATGTTCCTATACACGAAGCTGCACACGAACCTGTGCAGGTAATCTTGACGGTTCCTGTGCAGGAATTTGGCGAAGGAAACTGTACATGATCCTGCAAAGGAACCTGTATACAAGCTAACCTTTGAATGTTCCTGTACAGGATCCTTCACAGAGTCAATTTAGTTGTGGGTTCATATACAGGAACATGTTCAGGATCCTATACATGAACCTGCATAGGAACTAATCCGCGAGTGTTCGCTGGTGGCTTGGCTCTCTCGATAGTGAGTTGGTTCTTCAAGGGAATAAGAGAAAGACAAGTTTATAGCTGTAAGCGACATCAATTTTCGCAATGGCTTTCTGTAAAGGACCCTATACGTGTTTCTGTACAGGATCCTTCCAAAGGTTCCTTTGACGGCTTTCTGTACAGGATCCTATACACGTTTCTGTACAGGCACCTATACGGGATCATTCAAAGGTTCCTTTGTCGGTGCAGGTTCCTTTGCAGGATCATGTACAGTTTCGTTCGCCAAATTCCTGCACAGGAACCGTCAAGATTACCTGTACAGGTTCGTGTGCAGTTTCATGTACAGGAACATGTGGAAGATCCTCTGAGGTTCCTGCACAGGAATCTTCAGCTGGGGACTGTTCCAGCTGACTTGTATGGATATATATGAGGTAAATGCGAGAACTTTTGTCGTGTGCCGCGATGGCATGAACTCGTATTCAAAAGTCGTTACCGAGGTCGCCACCTTAGTTACAAATGCATTTCGGAATTATTTCACAGATCGCAACTCGTATAATAATGTAGTGGTTAAGGTAATCGACTTGCGTGCTTAGGTTTATGCATTCCAATCCCCCCCGTTGCGTGCGAAATTTTAATTGTCTTATAAGCGTTGTAACTTAGAAATACCGATTACTTATAAGTATATCCGAAAATATATCTCAAAATTAACCGTTTGTTCATTTATCAATTATTTTTTAGCAATTTTTTTTACAATTTATAGAGACGTCCAAACTATAGTCTGCACCGTTAACATAAGTTAGATATGTTTATATTATCCGTCAAAGTGCCATGATAATTCGTAATTGGAGCATCGAGGAATAGTGCAGAATAGCGACTGGATCGGTAAAATCTACTGATCCGCAGGTCAACAGCACTTGAGAATCGGTACGGGTAACCATCAATGATAGTCATATTCAGTTGCCTATAGTTGTAAAACTTACTGAACTGACGTGTTGTCCATATACGTACTTGGAAGATCAGTAGATTTAACTTGGTTTTCAGTAAAATATAGGGTTCTTTTTTCTGCGTGTACTTTATTATCTGCATTGACGCAGATATCCTTCAAAATAACATAAGTGTAATTATATTTCTTAAAACACAACAAGTGTTAATATTGTAAACAAATAGCACTTTGGCCTGGATACATTTTTTTCAATCAAACTGCTTCAAGTTTGGGTGAGAAGGATTTGCGATAACTATTTCCATAAAAAATAAACAATATACCATTGCTATAAAAATTTTTTGTTGCGACATCTCTGAATGAGCTATTTTATCGAATTTGGACTCCTCTGAATCATTTAAGATAATTCAGATATTCTGGGAAATTACACATATGTCATTCTGTTCGTTCATTTTATAAGCAATAGAAATAAGGAAATGAAAATTTTTGGCATGACTCGGCTTTCGGCAATCTTAAGATTTTTTTTAATGGCCGGTGGATATAAATTGCAGGATGTGTGTGTCTTTTGGCCTTAGATAACCGATTTATTGAGCTGGTAAAATGGACCAATAAATGGCTGTTTTAAACACATGAAAAATTCGTGACATTTAAAATTACGAGAATAGATGACAAGAATGATCTATTGTTAATTTTCACATCAAATTAGTGACAGAAAATATGTCTCACAAAAATTTGAAGCAATTTCAGTGCAAGAAAAAGTATTTTGCAGGCCGAAAAGCCACAGGTTTGTATTTACTCATTTCATTTGTTTAGGATTTGTATTTTAACAAATATAATTGAACCTATGTTCTTTTCAATGATATCTCCAGCAATTCAAATGATAAAGGAAAATCCGAAATTGAAACAGCAAAAATTCAACAATTTAAAAAAAAATTGTGTATGATGTTTTATAGAAATTGTTACTGACAATCACTTTGACGATAATTCAAACTGTTTCCAGAGAAGAACAAACTTTCTTCAATAAAAATTACGATATTGTTAAATGCGTACGAATCTTAATATTTAAAATTAAATAATAACAACTGTTTATTGTGAATTTTACATAGAAGCAGTTACTGTAAATCTCTCTCACAAGCATTCGAAGCAGTTTCAGTGCGAAAAAAATTATTTTCCAGGACAAAGTTTTATATTTACTTATTTCATTTGTTTACAAAATCAACAACTGTTGGATTTCAACACACATTATCAAATATATATCATTTTTTCGAATATCTACATGATTTCAGATAATAAAAAAAAAAAAAAAAAATTTATTAGCATTTCGAACTCGAAAGTTCATTGCCTCACTACCCGATTCGGGTAGTGTTTCTAGGTGGATAAATACTACCAGTGTGGGCCCACCACACCCACGAGGGGTCAACAACACGCAGTATTCCCGAACGGTCACCCATCCAAGTACTAACCGCGCCCAACACTGCTTAACTTCAGTGATCTAATGGGAACTGGTGTTTTCAGCGTGGTATCGCCGTTGACGATAAATCGCCGTTGAATAAAGGAAGGAAAAAATTCCAAATTTTTGCCAAAAATTGTTTACAACATTTACAATTGTTGATGTTTCATCAAAATTGTGACTAACAGTCATGCTCATTATAATTTGAAGCATATTCATCCGAAAACAAATATTTTTTCAACAAAAATTACACTATGTGGCTGTTTGTGAATGTCATTTGTTTATGACAAATAAAACAGATAATATTCATCAAATTATTTGCATTCTGTGAGTATTCTTGCGTCGATCTAAGATGATTTTCATTATATGCGAATCCCTATTAAAGATTAAATAATGATTTTGTGAAAAATCTTGATTTTCTTATACTTCGAGTGAACATATAATAAATCTCTGACTAAGGTGCTCTGGAAATTTAGCGCTTTCCAATTTAAAAAAAAATTGCGGATTCGGGCGAAATTGAAGGCTGTAGGCCTCGAAAGTATACACTCAGCTAGTTCTGAGCGTCACTGCATTTTGTTTCTATTGTTCTTTTCTTTTCGTTTACAACGTCACATATAAACATTTTTTTTTTAATACGAGACTTCACAGCAAAAGAGACCAATATTTACATGAGGTATGCAAAATATCAGAAAAAATATTCAACCGTGCGGTCGGAAACTGGAATACCGTTTCATAACGCTGATAAATCCCCTTAACACTCCCATACGATTCGCCTCTGGCTCGTACAGCAAACTTCACACTTATGTGAAACTGCCTACATTCCTCGCTTGTACCACAATAAATTTCTATACAAAGAACTCTACTCAAACAGTCATAGGGTGAGCTATTTAATAAAATATACTTACTGACTTTTAAAGACGCAGATTTATTATAAGCAGGATATAACATAAACTTTATATACTATATTTCAAATTTTCTAAACTCTGATTTTAGAGACTTAGAACAGTAAAGTAACGGACATTTATATATAAAGGAAAATTCAAACAAACTTACCGACTTTTAAAGACGCAGATTTATTATAATCAGGAACATAAGTAAGCACGAAGATGATGACAAACACAATTTTCTTCATTTTTTGAGTATATATATATGATCCTTAAATAGAGCATACATTTTAGAACTTGATAAAATAAAACATTCTGAATGTATACAGAAGAAACGAAATTGAGAAATTAAATAAATAGTTTATCAATTGTTTTTTTCTTCATATTTAATATGCAGATTAGGAACACTTATTTTTAAACTGAAAGGCCTAGGTTGTCAGCGATATTTCGTAACCGTGTTGGGATTTTTCAAATTCCATAGAGAGAATTTTTCGTATAGCTAATACTACATTTTATAGTAAATATCGACTGCTTTATGCAATAAGTAATCAAATTCAGATAAATCCGTATAAAGCCACAGGTTACTGTTATTCCATACATAAAATCACCCGTGTGGAAAAATTTCGTGGCAGTCTTGAATCATGCTAAAGCCAGTACAGTTTTTCTCAGGCCTGCCTATTCACGAAATACCAGCCTGGCGCTACACTGGCGCTGTCTAGTTTTACTACTGTTTAATTCAAACCTTTCTCATGACTAGTCCCATTCTTGGCGCTATCTAGGAGGGAATTCAGAAAATAATAATTTTTCAATGAAAGATTTAGGAAATCACAATACACAATTGTACAAATCTATTACTATTACACATTTTAGATAGTCAACAATAATTGTTGAAGGTGAACGAAATCTTAAGACAAGAACTGCATTCTTAAGAACGATTTTTTAAAGAATGTTTGAAAACATTTTCTTTTAATTGAATTATATAGTAAAGTTATAATAAATTTATATTGAATTCATAACAACTATAATATGAATAATGCTATGTATAATATTAATGATATTCTAGAAAATCAAATATTAATATTAATGATTTATTTAGTTTAGTTTAATTATTTATTGATTGCGTCAATGATAATGAAGCCTTACGTATTAATTTTCATTTGAAATAATAAACAATAATTATTTCGTAGCCTAATCGCAAGTAAAAACATACAATCTTTTTTTTCAATGATTTATTCACATATCAAGCACTTTTATTGTTTAAAAATTGTTCATGTTTTATTGAAATAAATATTATGATGTAATGAATTGATTCATATCCGACAAAAATGAAAAAAAAAAATAACTTTTAGATGGCCGAGGCGTTAAGGCGACGAGACAAAGTTACAAAAATATAATAGGAAGTTAAGTAAGAAGTTCGACACCCGGCGTATGTACAAGTGATATGCGGAAACTTATTTCTTCATTTTTTTGTGTACGAAAACTTTTTTTATATTTTTAATTAACTGCAAAATCTATATATTGGACTTTTCTGGCATAAAAAATAATTATTTAATTTAATTATTGATTATTTGTTGTCAAAATAGCCGATCTGCCTAGAAACTAGTCGATTTGAGCGTTACATCCCAGTCTAGCCACCAGACAGACAGCTTGCGGCGCTGCAGTGTCGTCTAAAGGCGGAATAGATGGAAGCAGTACAGCGTCACGAAATTCTTCCACACGGGCAGGTTAGAGTTGCGAATTATGAATAAACGATGTATGTTTTGACCGTTCGATTTTTTGCACTAAAGTAAACAAACAAAACGATCTGCAGCACTTCATATAATATTAACATATTCTATACAATAGTAAATATGACTGAGAATTCTATAATAATTTCTTACCTACTTTAGAGCGGACTGGTTTTGTCTATTTTCTGACCAAAATTCCAGTGGTCAAAATTGATAAAAATGGACTTGTTCCCATAAACGGTGTAGCCTGAACCTGATTTTCATACGGAATAATCGTAAATAGTTACTTTATATATGCTTACTTGAAATTTATTACATACTGCAAATGACAGTCAAATATATGAAACTTTGAAATAGGTTGTATTAAAGTTTCACATAATTGTAGTAAGTTTCAGATAATCATCTTAAAGTCTCAACAATTCCATTGGAAACGTAGTATTTTACTTACAAGAAATTCTGCCTTTGATACGTTTTTCCCTAAGTTGAACTTAGCCAACGAAGCTAATACACTCGATAAAACGTCACAACAGTCTGTTGCGTTTAGCTACACTGATCTAATTTTGGCGTATGCGATGCAGGGCGAGTAGATCGTCGCCGTCCAATGCTCGTTACTGAATCACACTGAAAATCTTTGGTTGTCGTTCTGAAATGTTCTAGAAAAGAAAACTAAATATAGATGCTATACGGGAGATTCACACTTTTCAGATTCTCCTCATCACTGGTAATGTATTCATTATATGTAAAATCGACACCCCCCCCCCCCCCCGCCCTCAAATGGTTTTCATCAAATCTACATGTTTTTATTTATATATTATATATTACAATAATAATTTTAATTAATAATAGAATAAAAATAATAGTAACCTACACTTTAATTTAGCAAGACTGTAGAATCATTCAACTATAAGTAATTGAGAATAAGTTTTTAAATGTGTTTTTATTTTAAAGTAATGCGATTATTCACTTTATATTTTCACTTTAAAGGTCTCCGCTACTAGGAATATGATATATGTCATTTTTATTCTGAATGTTAAACAAAAAGAATAAATCGTTTCAAACAAACTATCTGAAATATAGTTGAAACTATAATTTTTAACTGACTGAAAAATTAAATTTATATTAATTTAAATGTAGCCAATATTGAATGATAATTAATTTAAATGAACAATAGTATTAAAATGTGTAATTTCAAGTTTCATTCCATAAGACTTTACAATTTTAATTACTAAATAATTAAAAATACATTTTTTATTTCGTTGCAAAATTATTTCCACATTATTGTACCTTGCTTTGAAACGTAGAATAATCAAATTTGTGTGTTATTAAATTAAAAAATGAACAAACTTTTAAACAATGAATAAAATAAAGTTTCATTTAAATTAATTAATTCTCAACGAAAAGGGAAAATAATTTTCAACAAAATAGTTGATAAATTTTGTATAAAAAAATACGAATTTTCTATAAAATAGTTAAATTTTCAACAGAAAAATTAATTTTTTTAAACAAAAGAAGACGAATTTTCCAAAAAATTAATTAATTTCCAATCAAATATATTTACATTTTCAACGAAAGGAATGAATTGTCTACAGCTAAATGCGAATTTTTGATAAAGTCAATGAATTTTCCACTAAAAATCATACATTTTTTATAAAACAGTTAATTTTTAGGAAAATAGTTACTTCTTCTACACAAGAATACGAATTTTTAACAAAGTACATTAATTTTCTACTAAAAATGTTCAAACAAAAAATGAAATAGTTCAAGTTTCGTTTCAATAAATTAATTATTAACCATGAAGGAAACGAATTTTCAAATGAATGCAAATTTTCTTTAAAACCGTTGAATCTTCAACAAAAAAGTTCTTTTCCAATCCAAATAATAATAATACATTCTTAAAAATTATAGTGAAAATATCCCTCACAGCAATATGATATACCGGGATATCCCGTTTGATCCCATATATCTCCCAGATTGTCCTAGGGATATCCCAAGGATAACCCGCCAGTTATCCCGCACATTTGGAGGCAGTGTATGGCAAAAGTCCACGATTTCCACAATAAATGAATGTGTTTTTTTCTTTAAAAAAAAAATATTCAGAGATTCCGCAAGCCCCATGAAGATCAACACGTATTTCCCTCGAAAAAAAATACATTTTTGTAAATTTTTTTCAGAATTTTCAATATTATGTTTATAGAGGTGATCCTGGAAATTTCTCTTTAGAATCAGGCATAGAATACAAATGAGAAATTTTATTTCGGAATTCCACCCCTAGAAGTCTTTTGTATAGGGTTTTAAATGAACCCCAATGTTAAAAATTAGGTATTGCGAGTTTATAGCGCTATCATTTTGTCGAGGTTTCTTTTAGTAAACATAGTTTCTAGTATGTAAAATATTACTTAATAGTGATAATTAGATATTTAAATATTTTGTTCAAACAATTTATTATAGTTTAAAGCCATTTTTTCTTTCACAAAATAATAAGTTGTGAGACTTGAAACTAATAGAACTTTTTTTCATTTAGGACAATCCATGCTTTGCAGGGTGAAAACTTCATTCCCAAAATTCCCTGAAGTTCCCTTAACCAATTTTTCACTTTTCCTGCTATTCAGATATCTGCGTTTTAATATTGTAATATCTTTAACATAGAACCTTTTATAAACATAATAAAACCACATTTCAGATACATATTTACAATTTTGAAATTTATTTATTAATTATAAAGAAAAAATATAATTTTCCTTCCATAAACTATGACTTTTTATCAACAAAATTGAATATTCAACAAAATAATTAATTTTTTACAAATCAAAATTTGTTAGTCGTGAAAGAAAAAAAGTTCACTTACATTGTTGAATCTTCAAGCTAAAAGACAAATTTTCTATGAAAAAAATGAACTTTTGACCAGAAAATATAAATTTTCAGCAAAAAAATTAATTTTCAACAAAATAGTTACATTTCCAACCAAACAGTAAACCTCCGTGAGAAGAAAAAAATTTCAACAAAGTCTTTTAACTTTGACCCACGCAGACGAAGCTTTAAATAAAAAAGATCATTTTCCAACCAAATAGTTGAACTTTGAACCAAAGACATGAATTTTCATCTCAAAATTTTTTCTTAACAACGTGATTCAACCAAAATTTTCAACAAAAAAATAGTACAATCCTCAAGCAAACGAGATAAATTTTCAACCAAACAGTTGCACCACTTGCACCTTCAGGGCCGGTTTGGGATGAAAAAGCGGCCTTTTTTTTTTTTTTTTTTAGAAGCCAGTCCGTGGTAACCACTCGGGAAGCGAGTGCTTGGCACCCGGGGCGAACCGACCCCCCCCCCCCCTTAAGCCGCCACTGGTCAATCATATCGACATTCGAAATTTTTTCAACAATTACACTTAATGAGCCGGCCCACATGGTGACCGGCCTACCGGGATTTTTCCCGAATTCCCGCATTGCCAATTCGGCCCTGTGCACCTTCATCTAAGAAAGATACAATTTCTACTAGAATAGATGTTTTTTTAATGAAACAGACAAATTTTCAAAAAGAAATGTTTGAATTTTCATCAACAAAAAATTTCACATTGCCTTCTTGACAACAAAATATAAGTTTTAAATGAAAAGTACATTTTCTATAATGATACTTGAATTTTCAACCTAAGAAGAGGATTTTTCAGCGAACCAGTTGAAATCCCAACCAAAAAGTTTCATTTCTATCCAAGATTTTCCGTAATAGCAAGATATTTGTGCAATTATTAACCAATTTTCAGAAATCTTGTTTTAACTTTCTTACAATTATATGAATAAACTAATTCTGTAAGTTAAGTAACTTTGATGTTAAAGTTTTATCTCTACTGGTCGTTCCAATATTTTCATAAAATATTGATACTTGAATTGTGAAAAAAATTCTCTCTAGCTCCAGTGGGATTCGAACACCACGTCATTCAGATTTCCGGTCTGATGATCTTGAACTCTAAGCTACGGAAAATCGAGATAATTTTCTTCGCAATCCTTACAAGTAGAATGTCAAAGTCATTTCTTATACTTGCAAGATTATAGCACTTAAAAAGATATGTTTAAATTAAATTTTTTGATGGTAATTTTCTTGACCAGGGTGATACGTAATAATTATTAATTATTACTATTAACTAAGTATGATGTTAAAGTTTATTGTCTACTGGTCGTTTCAATATTTTCATAAAATATTGATAGCTGAATTGTGAAAAAAAATCACGTGCGTCCTGAACTATGACCCAAGACAGATTTATGTGTAAACATCTTCGGTAAACGTTGACTGAAACTGAAATCTTACATAAAGCAAATAATAACTCACGCACATGTGGTAGTATGCAAATTTATTTTCTCCTAAATATAATGTCGTGCAAAAGGTTCTGGACAGTTATTTTCCAATAGGATAATAATCCTAATCTAACAATGTAACAATAACCCTACTTTAATAATAATAAACTATAGATTTTCTCTCTATAGATATATCCGGCATATTTTGCCGGATTTGAGTGTTCTTTTCTGGTATATTTTATCGTGTACTAAATTGAATTCTGAAGAATTTATTATGAATTCCAAACGATTCTAGATCAATTTCAAACAATTCTAGATTAATTGCAACTAGTTGAAAAATTGATATTTGCAAAAAAATTTCGGACAATAGAAAATGCAATGGAGATCTTGATGACAGATGGAGGTTATGTGTCATCTCTATATATCTGCATTCCTTTCCGGATCTTAATTTTCTCTTCCGGCAGATTTTCCCGGATTTTAATTTTCTCGTCCGGAATATTTTTAATATCATCATTTTCCGTCAATTATCACAAATTTCCAAAATTTCCACAACTTTCATAAATTTCATAAATTTCCATAAACTTAATAAATTTTATCAAACTTTTATAAATTTTAACAAATTTCATAAATTTTAACAAATTTCATAAATTTTAACAAATTTCATAAATTTTTACAAATTTCATAATTTTTCCAAAAATTCCATAAATTCCCACGATCATGATGAATTTCCATAAATTTTAGAAATTATGGTAATTCATCAAACTTTTCATACATTTTAAAAATTAAAGGGAAATGGCTTATTGGTATAATAATACTAATAATAATAATAATGCTCAGTTGGTTAGACGCTCGGACTTCACCTCAGAGGTCCGGGGTTCGATCCCTGAGCCGGTACCTCTTGAAATTTTTCTATGTACCTTTAACGAGGTTCTGGTTGTTCGGAACCCACCTTAAGCTGTAGGTCCCCCCATCATGCACTTGACTGCAACCTAGTCCGTGAATGATGGGGTAAAAACCAGGCTTTGCCCAATATGTCAGGGCACACGCTCTTATCAGGTCGCTTGATTGCATTATAATAATGCGTCCGTGACTGATAATATATACCGGGACTACCCCGTGCATAATATTGAAACGAACAAAAAATTCTACTCTAACCAAAAATGCCTCCGACATATTGGGCTGTAACCATCTTAAGCCTGAGAGAAAAATGAGTTTCCTCATTTTTTATAATTCTATTATTATATTATATATATATATATATTATATATATATTATATCTATTATTATATCTATTATATAATTCTATTATAATAATAATTCCCCTACCGAAGGTGTTCTCGCGTTGTCGACGCGGTAGGGCTTGAGCTTTTCTCTAATGAATTTGACGGCTATGTTGATCGTAGCATTGCTACTGACAGGGTTTCCCATGCCAGACAGGCAGAGAACGAAGAGGAAAGTGACTAAGAGGAACACCAAAACCCATAAATGGAGAGTATTTTAAAAATTTTGAAACGCTTGTCGCTACCCGAGGATCGTCGGCCTGTGGTGATGGTGAGTTGCGAGATGGTCAGGCAGATCTCACTAATCAAACAGCTGGCCAGCAAGAACATCTGCGACATACGGTAAGCAGTGAAACATCAACTGCGTCTGCTGAGGATGCTTTGACTAGCGTTAGCTACATGACTATTTGCTTGAAGTCTTAAAAGTATACAAAATTTGTCCACGCATCATTGACTTCCTAAGTCGTGCGATGATGCTTTGGGGTACCAGAGTCAAGTATTTTGATCATGGACAACCGAGGATAACTAGATCAATACGCATTAAGACGGGTATATTCCAAGGAGACTCCTTCAGTGCATTATGGTTCTGTTTAGCGTTGAAGCCACTAAGCAAAACTTTAAATAGCATGTCTCATGGGTTTCGAGTAAATGATAATGAGGATGGTCATCAAGTAACCCATCTTCTATACATGGATGACCAGAAGCTATACGCTAGTTCGGACGAGAAACTGCAGCAAGTGATTGGTGTTACAAAGCAGTTTTACTATGATATCAACATGGAGTTTGGACTAGATAAATGCCGAACAGTTCATTTAAGCAGAGGAGAATTAGGGACCTCTGAGATAGAGAACGATTTCGGGAATGACATCGAGGCAATGGCTGAGGGCGAGTCATATAAATACCTGGGTATTCTTGAATCTAAGGGTATTTAGCATACGATAGTTAAGAAAAGCCTAACGACTGCCTTAACTACAAGACTCAGATTGGTTCTGAAGAGTTCTCTTAACTCGGCAAACAAGATCAGGGCAATCAACACCTATGCCATCCCTGCTCTCACGTACTCCTTTGGGCTCATCAAATGGTCGAACACTGACCACAAACGATTGAACCGAATCATCCGCGTAGAAATGACGAAACACCGAATGCACCACAGTAATTCGGTGATTGAAAGGGTAGTTCTACCACGACATAGTGGGGGCAGGGGCATTGTAGATGTCAGAAAACTGTGTATCACAAGCTATACAGTTGCGAGACTATTCTAACAGCAAGCGAGATGTTACGCTTTACAAAACCATCTGTAAAGCGGATCTTGACTACACGCTCTTGAATTTGTCCTCAGAGGAGGCCTTGAATATCAGGGCAGAAACCATAGAGGAATTAGAAAAGCAATGAAGACAGAAAACCATCCACAGCGAACACCCCAAAACGCTAGATCAATATGAAGTGGATAGTGAGGCATCCAATATTTGGCTGAGAAAGGGACTCCTGTATCCAGAAACGGAAGGATTCATCATTGCGATTCAGGCTAGAGTTGTCAGCACCAGGAATTATCGCAAACACGTTTTACATCAAGACGTGGTTGACCGATGCCGATTATGTGGAGATACCAACGAATCCATCGAGCACATTATTGATGGTTGTCGCGTAATGGCTCAAAGAGGATATACGCACAGACATAATGATGTGGCGGGCATTATACATCAACAACTTGCCCTAAACGTAGGACTCTTAACAGAATGGATGCTTTTCTATAGATACATTCCAATGTCCGTTTTAGAAAATGAAGATTACATCTTAAATTGGGATGTGACTTTCCAGACGGATCATTACATACGAGCCAATCGACCTGACATCGTGATGAGAGAGAAAAAAGGTGGAAAAGTCTACATCATCGACATTGCCTGTCCGCTTAACCGAAATTTGCAGGCAACCTATACAACCAAGATTCATAAGTATAGCGAGCTAAGGCATGAACTTAAGGCAATGTGGAGGAAAGTGAAACATGCATCTATTCATCCTATTGTGATTTCGGCTACAGGCAACGTGCACGCAAGATGCACTGAACATCTTGAACATTTAGGAGTCAGTAGGGTACTGGCGGCAGCTCGAAAGGCGGTTTTATTAAATACCTGTCGCATTGCAAGGAACTTTCTAGACCATCAGGAAGCAAGTGACTAAGAACCTATGGCGTGATGCATGGTAGCTCTAAGAAAGCATCCAGAGGGGACTGGTGTCACCTTTAACACTCACGGCCGATGTGTAAGGATAACAGCGGCAAAGCCAAACTGCAAACTATACCATGCTTCTAATTTTGTACCTACAACATCATCGTAAATGATTTCAAACAACGTATTGAAATAACTCATAACATCCTCATCTCATCAGTCACTTGACTTAGTCCGTGGCTATTACGAAAAACCGGGTTCACCCGAGAAAAAGTTTGAAAAAAAAAATGATGGGTGGAAATATATTATAATTTGAGGAAATTTTAGAAATTCATAGCAATAGAACGGTAACTTTCGTAACCAGTAACTGGGGTGCCTTCCCGCCCCTCACGAGACGTTGAAAAGGGGTAGGGATTTAAACCAATAATATTTTTGTAACCAGTCACAGGGGTGCCTTCCGCCCCCCCCCCCTGGGACGTTGGAATGGGGTAGGGGTTTGACCAACATTATTTCTATAACAAGTCACAGGGGTGCCTTACCGGAAGAGAAAATTAAGATCCGGCAAAATATGTGGGAAGAGAAAATTAAAAACTGGCAAAATATACAGGATCCGTATACACTACGAAAATATAATTCTTAAAAAAATAATTATTGTTTGAATAATAAAAACTTATTTACAAATTACTTGGAAACTCGACCCTTATTAATTAAAAATAATTCTTGAGAAGAAAATCCGAAGAACACCATTTTTAGTATGAATTTAATAGAGAACTGCTATTTTGCATTTTTTGGGGTCACTTTCCAAGCATAATAACAATTCACAACAATTTTATAACAAGTAGCTCTTTTTTCCATTTTTTTTCTAAACCAAGCTTTTCCCATTTAAAACCCCATGTTAATTTCAACGGCTTGGTGGTACGGGTTAACTTCGACAAAAAAAAATAAAACAAGAAAAATGTTAAGTTGATAAACTGTAAATATAAATTAAGTATTTATTTTTAAAATTGAACTGTAGTACGACTCTTAACAATAGAATTATAATAAAATTGATTTTATAAGACGATTCTGAATCTGTTTGTAATTAAATAATTTATAGATTTTCACGTTAAAAATTGAACTATTTCAATTTGAATGCCTTACGTAATTAATTAAATGTATGCATCCGATTGAAACTTCAAAATCTTTTTTCAATTTTCAAAAACATTTTAATTAATATATTCATAATTTTAAAGTTTTCATTGTTTCTTTTTTTTTTATTTTCATTTGTAAATGACAATTTTCATTTAAGATTTTCAAGAAACAACTTATAATCACTAAATTCTACTGTTTTTAAGTTAAAATTGTTCAAAAATGATATAATTTTCAACACTTAAACAATTCATTGATTCATTCTTTAAACTATTTTATTTGGGACCGTACTTAAATTACGTAACAGCTTAAGGGGGAGGGAGGGGTCAACAGATTTTGTTACGATTTGTTACTGAAGGGGGGGGGGGGGGCGGTCCTTCATTCATGTATGTAACTTCCGGAAATTCACAAATTAAATAAGTATCTCGCAGAAATTGTACAGAAATTTAATATGAATTCAACTTTACGCACCAAAGAAAACTGGTGAGTGAAAAAAGGAACCTAGCCAACAACAATTTTTTTTAATTCAGGAAAAAGTCAGGGATTTGGAAAAAAATCTTACAAAGGTCCGAGATTTATATAACTTTAAATAACTGTCAAACCGAATAGATTTGAAAATTTTCGACTTTTATTTGAAATTATTTTATTCCGCTCATAAAAGATTCTAGGTTCAAAATGTTACAAATGTAATATTCTGGTTTTCGAATATTTATGGTCAGGGAAAATGAAAAGGTGGTTAGGGAAAAATTAGAGAATTTTTAAAATTAAGTTTTGCGGTAATCCTGATATAACATTCTTCTTAGTAATTTATTTGCTTTGTATTTATATTTCTTTTTTTGTAGTTGCTTTTTCCTGAAAATGTTCTTTTTAGTTGTAAATTTTATTATTCGTTTGAAAATGCATCAGTTTTGTTAAAAAATTAATCTGTTTGCTTGAAAATTCCACTATTTCGTAGAAAATTTACTTTTTGACAGAAATTCATATTTTTGTGTTGAACAGTAAATTTAAATGTTTTTTGGATAACAATAAGTAAAAATAAGTTTTAAAAAGGCATCCTTTTAGTATGAAAATTCAACTGTTATTATCGAAAATTCGTCTTTTTGGGTTGAAAATTCAAATACCTTCATAGAAAATTTACTTCTTATTTAAACTTTTTTTTTTGAAAATTTTTTTGAACCACTTCGTTAAAAAATAATGTTTTCGTTGAAGATTCATATTTTTATTTAAAAATTCATCTCTTTAGTTAAAGTTTGACTATTTAGTTGAGAACTGATTTTTTAAAATTGAAAATTTAACTGCGTGGGTAAAAGTTGAACTATTCTGTTGAATTTGTTTTTAATTAAGCTTTACCTCTTTGGTTAAAAATTTAACTATTTTATTGAAAATTAATTTTTTTGCTGAAAATTCCTATTTGACTGGTTGAAAATTCAATGTTTCTACAGAAAATTCGTCTTTTGGCTTTCAGGATCAACAATTCAGGTGAACTTTTTTTTCTTTCATCACTGAGAAATCTTTTTATTTATTGAAAATTCGTCTTTTTGATTTTGAAATTAATTTTTTTCCATTACGTTTCATCCTTCTAGTTTCAACTATCAACTATTAAACTTTTTTGTTACGAATTTTCTTTTAAGGTTGAAAATTGAACTATTTCTTTGAAAATTCAATTGTTTTTTAGAGAATTTAATTATTTTGTAGAAAATTTAAGTATTTTCTTAAGAAGCCATCTCTTATCGTAGAAAAGTCACTTTTTTGTTTAAAAGAAATAAATTACAACATTTTTATTTGTATATGTATGTTAATGGGATTTGAATGTTAATGGTTAAAGAAAAAAAATTGGTCGAAGAAAAATCATAGAATTTTGAAAATGAAGTTTTCTCCCTGCACAGCACGCATTATCTTAAATACAACTAATCTCCACTAGCTTCAAGTCCCATATCTTATTATTTCTGGAAACCATAAATTACGTACAGCAATAGGGCGGTAGAAACATTTTGTTACGGTTCGTTACATGGGGGGGGGGGGTGATTATCCGTTACGTAATTTACGTACGGCCCCTTTCTTAAATCGCATTTTCTCCTTTGCCTGCTTAGTCAAGCTTTGTTTATAAAATACCGGCGCGGACCGATATGAGTTCTCTGAAAGAACACATTGTGTGGCATTTATATTACGCATCTACATTTAGAATTAGGTTAATTATATTTCCTGAAGAAGATTAATAAATTCTATCACTTATATCCGGAAAGCAATAATTTTCCACGATTTTAAGATAATATAAGATCAAGTATTCTAATCCGGCAAAATATGCCGGATTTCAATTTTCTTTTCCGGTATACTTGATCGTGTACTAAATTGAACTCTACAGAATTTAATATGAATTCAAAATGCGAGAGAGAGAGAGAGAGAGAGAGAAAGAGGTGAAGGAGAGATGGTGACGGAGAGAGAGAGAGAGAGAGAGAGATGGGCAAAGAGAGAGTCTGAAGGGCTTCTTTCTGTGGGTGAAGAAAAGCGAGCCTCCGGTCTGTGCCATAAGACACAACGTGTTTGTCACAGGCCTGCGTTACACTATTCAGTCGTGGTTTCATTCGAATCAGGCGCGACTCCCCATATCGAGGTCTAAGATGTTTACACCTCAAAAATTCTCCCTAGCTCCCGTGGGATTCGAACACCACGTCATTCAGATTTCCGTTCTGATGCTCTTGACCTCTAAGCTACGGAGAATCGAGACAATTTTCTTCACAATCCTTACAAGTAGAATGTCAACGTCATTCCTTATACTTGCAAGATTATAGCACTTAAAAAGATAGGTTTAAATTGAGTTTTTTTTATGTTAATTTTCTTGACCAGGGAAATACGTAATAATGATTAATTATTACTATTAACTAATTATGATGTTAAAGTTGTTTGTCTACTGGTAGTTTCAATATTTTCATAAAATATTGATACTTGAATTGTGAAAAAAATTCTCTCTAGCTCCGGTGGGATTCGAACACCACGCCATTCAGATACCGGTCTAATGATCTTGAGTCTCTTGACCACTAAGCTACGGAGAATCGAGATAATTTTAGCACTTAAACATATAGGTTTAAATTAAATATTTGATGTTAATTTTATTGACCAGGGTAATACGTAATAATTATTAATTATTAGAGAGATTGATCAGCAACCAGGGTCGCAGCAGTGTTGCGGAGTGAACGTGTCATTTGAATAAATAACACGAAAACTCCACAACAATCTAAAACATCTATACCTAACACCTATATACCTATCTAGCTCATACCATATAACGACCTACTTTACACCTATATACCTATCCCACTACTTTCCAACCGAGCAAGTCACGCCTACCCCGAAAGGGAAATGGCTTAATGGTATAATAATAATAATAATATAATAACTATTAACTAATTATGATGTTAAAGTTTTTTGTCCACTGGTAGTTTCAATATTTTCATAAAATATTGATACTTGAATTCTGAAAAAAATGCTCTCTAGCTCCGGTGGGATTCGAACACCACTTCATGCACATTCCGGTTTGATGCTCTTGACCACTAAGCTACGGAGAATCGAGATAATTTTCTTCACAATCCTTACAAGAATAATGACGACGTCATTCCTTATACTTTCCAGATTATAGCACTTCAACAGATAGGTTTAAACGAGGGGTTGACAACTCGACCGACTGGGTGTACACCTACTTCTGACTTCAAGATACTTTAGGATATTTCAGTGACTTCATGTGACTTCACGTGACTTCATGTGAATTCAAATGACTTCAGATATTTCAGGAGATTTCAAGTGACTTCAGGAGAATTCAAGTGACTTCAAGTGATTTCAAGTGATTTCATGTGAATTCATGTGAATTCAAATGACTTCAGATATTTCAGGAGATTTCAAGTGACTTCAGGAAAATTCAAGTGACTTCAAGTGAATTCAAGTGATTTTAAGTGACTTCATGTGAATTCAAATGACTTCAGATATTTCAGGAAATTTCAAGTGACTTCAGAAGAATTCAAGTGACTTCAAGTGAATTCAGGTGATTTCAAGTGACTTCACGTGAATTGACGTTACTTCATGTGAATGCTTCAGATATTCCAGGAGATTTCAATTTACTTCAGGAGAATTCAAATGACTTCAAGGGGGCTATCCATATACCACGTGGATAATTTTTTACTACATCTTCACCCCCGCCCCATCCCTCGTGGACAAGCGTGGACTTTTGACGAATCTTCTTCCCCTCTGGTTCCTCTGTCCACGTGGATTTATATCATATTTGATAAAAATATGGATATTATTGGTATTCAAAAGCTACGGAGCCAACAGGAGCTGTGAATTGTATGAGAATATGGTTTTTCATAAAAACATAAGCTTCATGATACAAAGCAAGAAGTCCAAACAAAAATTAGTGAATATCGAGGGGTTAACAACTCGTGAAGTCAGGTGTACACCTTTGCTGAAGTCACTGGCGTGAAGTCACTTGAATTCACATGAAGTCACTGAAATCAATTGAAGTCAGTGTACAATCCGTCAGTCGAGTTGTGAACCCCTCGGTGAATATTTTGTTAGTTTTTTATGTGTTTCTAAAAAGAAATCCGAAGATTCAGAAAAGCGGGACCCAAATTTATTCAAATCCAAAAAATAATGAAATGCGTTTTCAAAAAAATGATATACAGATTTGTGGGTGATTCTGAACCAATCTATTTAGATTATTACATTTACTAAGTCAGAATCGTCAATATTAGATGAATCGAGTTGAAACTCAACATTGCTCTTCACAATTAGCTATAGAATACGAATAAATAATTAGTTTCCAAATATCACCCCCATATGTTTGTTTTATAGGGACCCAAAAACAGCCTATAATATTGAAAAATTGGGGTTTGCGAGTTGCTGGCGCTAATTATGATTCTTTTGCGGTTTTTTTAAACAAAGTGTTTCTAATACATAAAATACTGCTTCTCACTGATAATTAGACGTTTACATGCATTGTTTTAATAAATTATTATTGCTTTCAGCAATTTTCTCTCAGAATACAGTCAGAAAGTCGCGGTTTTTCCGAATTTTATAATTGGAGTGAGATGATAAATAAAGCAAGTTGACAAACATAATTTTTTAAACAATTTACTATTGTTGAATACTATCTTCTCTTATGTTAGATAATTGCTAGAAACTTGCGGGTTTTTCTTATTTTCAACTTTGCTTCGGCTTTTCAGTTATAAACAAATAATAAATAAACAATGAAGAGAATATTTTTCTAGCATTTTTCTAAGAGATAATAGTTATAAACCATAATAAATTGTCTGAACAATTATGTTTAGTAACTTACATTATGATCTCACGAAGTAAAAAGTAGACAAAAAGTAAAAAAATTTCAGAAAAAATCACAACTATCTAGCATTATTATAGGGCAAAATAGTTAAAAACAATAATTATTTTTGAAAAAATTATTTTTGTTGAATTTCAGTCACTATTACCATAATCTAAGTGAAAAGTAGAAGAAGAGTTGAAAATTCCACAAAAAACCGCAACTTTATGACATTATTGAAAAATAATATCATTAAAAATAATAATGAATTGTTTGAACAATTATGTTTGTTAACATGATTTAATTCTGACCCTACTATAATTTGAAAGTGAACCAAAAGTGGAAAATTTTAGAATAAACTGCAATATTCTAGGATTATTCTAAGAGAATATTATTTTTAATATGAAATGGTTTAAACAATTATTTCTGGTGAATTCAGTTGAGTATTGCCTCGCTCTAACTCAAAAGTTCAGAACCAGTTGAAAAATTTAGATAAAACTGCGACTTTTCAACTCCATTCTAAGATAAAATGGCTATAAGCAATAATTAATTGTTTGAACAATTTATTTAAACATCAAATTATCACAATTAAGTAATATTTTATTTATTAGAAACAGTGTTTACCAAAAAAAACCTCAAAAAAATAATGGTCAGGGCCAGAAACTCGCAATACCCAATATTTCACTTACGGGGTTTATTCGGGACCCTACAAAACAGATTTATCTGGGCAAATTTCAAAAAGTAATTTCTTATTCGTATTCTATAGCTAATTCTGTAAAAAAAATTTCAGGTTCAACTCGATACACATAATATTGACGATTCTGAATAAAATATACAAAAACATCTTGCTTTCTTATGGAAAATACGTGTTAAGCTATAGGGGGCATGCGGAACCTCTGAATATCATTTTTTTTAACGCATTTATTTTTTTGGGATTTGAACAAATTTGCAGGTGATGCATGAAAATTGAAAAAAAAAAAAAAAAAAAAATTTTGGACCACCTTAGTCCACGTA
>CAKNXH010056314.1:3984-74099 GCA_932178445.1 Andricus quercusramuli
CATAAACCTACAAACCTCAAACTCACAAATCCATAAACCTAAAATCCAAAAACCCACAAGCCTCAAACGCATAATCCTGAAACCACCAATCCACATTGCCACAAACAGAAAAACCCACAATTCCATGACCCTCAAACCCCCAAACCCGTGAACCCACAAACCTCAAACGCACCAACCTCGAACTCAGAAAAATTAACCTCAACCCCCCCAATCCGTAACCCCACAAACACCAAAGGCAAAAACCTAAAATCCACAAACATAAAACCCCCAAGCCCATGAGCCTACGAACTTCAAGCTCACAAATCCATAAACCTAAGACCACAAACCCACAAACCTCAAACACATAAACCTAAAATCACAAATCCACAAACAGTAAACCCACAAACCTCAAACCCACAAACCAACAAACCTCAAACCCCCAAACCATGACCCTAAACCCATAAACCCAAGAACCCATAAACCATCAACCCTAAGCCCGAAAGTTTGGTGGGCTTCTGGACTATTCTGCATGATGTACTTACATGTTGAGTCTTATGAATGTGGGGTTTGATGTTTGTGGATTTGAGGTTTGTGGGTTGGAGATTCCGGGTTTGAGGTTTGTGGGTTTACGGGTTTGAGGTTTCATTTTTGTGGGTTTGTGGGTTTGAGATTTGTGTGTTTGTGATTTTAGGATTAGGTGTTTGAGTTCTGTGGGTTCGCATGTTTCGGGGTTTGAGGTTTGTGGGCTTTAGGTTGGTGAGTATGAGGTCCGAGGTTTGTCCGTTCGAGGTCTAATTTTTGTGGGTTTCAGGTTTCAGGTTTTTGGGTTTATGGGTTTGAGGTTTAATTTCCATGGATTTGAGGCTTGTGGGTTTGAGGTTTGTGGGTTTGGGGTTCATCAGTTTGAGGTTTGTGAATTTGAGGTTTGCGTGTATTGATATTACCGACTTCGTGGTTTTAAAAGTTTCGAAATTTTGTGGTTTAGCTACTTTGGCAAGTTCATATATGTTAAGGTTAGTTTTTTGCAGAAAACTAAAAAAGTAGCAGTGCTACATGAAATCATAATTTGTTACGAGTATTTGAAAAAAATATTACTAGAATCCGTCAAAAATGAAGCAGTCGGCAGAATTTTGAACAAAATTTTGTAAGAAAAATCACTACCACACTGGTCGAAATCAATGTTTTAGCAGATAATTAATCCTAAAATGCATTATCTGTTTACCTAAGCCAAGATCCATTGATCTAATTCTTCAAAAGATAATCAACTATACCTTACAACTTCTTCAAATAAAAACAATTCAAAAATCATTTTCATAAATTCATACTGGATCGGAACAATAATTCTGAATCGACAATGTGACCACATCTTATTATCACATTAACATTTGCCTTGTCGTCTTTAATTTCCTCCTCCTCGCATAAAAGGTGCTGTAGCACATGCCTCGAACTATTCTACAAAGTTCGCAGCACAATTAATATTTATACTTATTGGCTTTGAGATTACATGACATTAGCACAAAATCGTAAATAAAATACAGCCGAGATCGCAAAAGATGAAAATAAAATCAAAGGGTACACCTTCAACTTCAAGCCGTTCAACATAAGAGAAATAAGGAAATACTTGATCCCTATCCTATTAATTCTTTAGGGTGTCTACCCTTAGTTTTTCCAATTATCAACGGACTTTTTGCGCAATGCACATTAATCTTCGTTTCAGTTTCAGATTTGACAAGTCTGATTTTTTATCCCCTCCGCCTCTATCTTTAGCATACCTTTTCTCCTCGTCAGTTCTTACCTTCTTATCTAATCGAACTACCACTGATCTGCCTTAGCTTAGGAGGCTGAAATATGATTTTTTCCATTTGAAATTGAACAATCTATTCAAAAATGCATGCATTTCGTCTAAACCAAAATTGGTGAAAATTAAAAATATTGTGTTCTGATTAAGGATTCAAATGTTTCGTTAAAAATTCGTGTTCTTTGCTTGCAAATTACTTCAACTTATTTTTGGATAATTTCAGTGAAAAAGCAGCTTTCACTAAACTGATAAGGTAATATTAATTAAGATTTCTTATCTCACTAAGCTCTTCAAGAATTCATATACGAATTCAGCCTCGAGGCTATTTTCAAAATTCTGCGTTAGTCAGTCTTTTCTACATTTTGAAAAAATGAGGACCTTTCATACTCTGATCCTGACTCTGGACGTCATTCTCAATTCTATTGGTAAGTAGAGAATAAATTATATCATTTTTTTATTTTTGATAGTAGGCATGTTGGAACATCTATCAGGTGTACATTAATGAATTTAAAATACTATAACAACTCGATGATAATAAAAAATTATTATTGTTGATATCCTTTCTTTGCTACTTAAGTATAATAATCAGACAGATTTTGGGGATGTTCTCATTTTGATCAATAAATCAAATTTTAATCAACTTTTACCAAATTTTCAAGTTTCGAAGACGAAATATGAAATATTTCTCTTGAAAACTTGAACTTTTTGAAGATTTCTACATTTTTAGAAAAGAGATATTTTCTTGGGAGAAAAACCGAAAAATCTAGGATTTTCGGGGTATGCAAATCATGTTATAAAATAAACCCCTTGTGAATCCTCTTTCACTCCTTTCTTCCAAATTAAAGATTTTGAATTTTGATTGCGATTTTAAAGTGAGGCAAAGTAGATTAACTGTGTAAATGTTTTTTTTTTACACCAAAGTAATAACTTGTGAATACGTCACGCCGGTAGAGGCGAGGTAACAGATTTAAAAGTTTCACAATACCCTCCAATCATTCTGTAAATAAATTTAAAAATGTTACACAATCGCGTTCTTTTACTTTTAATTATTTTTTAATGTAATAACTTTTAATTAATTGGGATGAAAAAATGTAGAAATCTTTTAGAATGACTTGGAAAACTTTGACTGAACAATTTATGGTAATATTAAGGTATAACACATATCCGAAAAAAATATTCGCCTTCTTCTTTACTTGGCGGTGACTCACAAAACGCGAATCATCGATAGGCTGCCACTGACTAATATGAAATAAAAAAGAATAATCAAATCACGCTTTGACTATTTTTGATACTTCTCTCATACTACATATTGATTTTTTTTTGCCTTTCCACAGAATTATTATCTTGTCTTTTCACAGAAATATCATCAGGTATGCAGCCTAAGACAAGAGACTTCCTGACGAATTTTGGCATGGGTATTGAACACGCGAATCAAGAAGGTAAGCCTAGTGCAAATTAGAAATTGCTAACAGAAGTTTTGATTAATGATCAGTTTAATATCATTGACATTCTCACAAAAAAGAAAATATTCTACTGGAATGAAACCTTGTTCGCAATGTTTTGAAGAAAAATTCTGGAAAAAGTATATCATACTGGAATTTTATTCTTTTCATTGAGCACCTTTCTTGTAGGCTCTTTCCCTTTTGAATCATGTCGTTGCACTAGATACTTCGGTAGAATGAGAAAATGATAACAGTTGCTTCAGCAAACGCCTCCAGATAATTGCTCTCCTGCCGACCGAACTCTGATTTGAAGAAATTATCATAACAAAAAAGGACATACAATAGAAAAACGGTTTGCTTCAGACGACTCATAATTCTGCACAAATCTTAAAATCGTTGGTTCTTCAAAAGCGAACCTGAATCTAACCGTATCTATGATGAAGAGGCTCTACAGATTTCAGAAGCAGATAGAGCTAGGAAATTCAGCAGATGTTCAATTTCCGTTGATTTTCCTATTCTTAGATAAGGAGCATCAATAAACCGATGACTCGTGATCCTAATAAATTTTGGCCTAGATGCAATTTTGTTAGCAGATCAACAAAGAGCTGCTTCTCTTTGATGGAAAAGTGAGCAACTTGAGAGGTTTGGTACGAAAATTTATCCTCAAGGTCAACGTCGACAGGCAATAACGCTTTTGATTCTGACCAAGATGAGGATTGGCGCCAGAAGGTCCTTACCACCATAAAAAATAATTTAAAAATTGCTCAAGTAAGAGACCCCTGAGAGAACAATCAGAAGGGTTCCCCACTACAGGAACACCTTCTCAGTGAAGCCAATTCTATTGTTCTAGTCAATTCTCAAACATTTATTACTTTGCAGTTGCGCTTGTTATTTTCCTACCTCTGATTCTGTTTCTCAGAACCAATTCTCTTTTTCAAAACGACTGACACCATTACACCTTCACTTGCACTGTATCATTCAACTTCCCACTACCTTTTTATCACTCTCTTGTATCCATATCTGCATCACGATCTTATTATCTGCACCCCAGCATACGATTATCTAATTTAAAACAAAAATGTAATCCTCTGTTTCATGTTGCAGATTTGATTCCACAGTACGAGTGCTTACCTAATGGTGAGCATATTCCGCCTTCTCCGGTCAGTGTTCCTCCTACCGCCGAGCCTTTTCTTCGTGCTAGGTCTAGATCTCCACATGCCAGGCATTCTTCTCTACGCATACTTGGATTTAAACTCGAAGACCTTAGATTTGTGCGGCTCATTCCCAACACGAATCCAAACCAGCGATTTGAAATTCAAAGATACACATTTTCTCGCGATAAGCCAATTCAATTAAGAGTAGGCCGTATTTTCGTTGGTACCATGCCAACCGAAGAACAAACTGTATTATCAACCTCTAATGGAGACATCTTTGCAATCATGGAGAGTAATACAAAACTTCGTGGATTATATAAATTAAAAGATCACTCTCGAAATAGAAACGCGAATCGGGTGAAGATAAACATGGTGAGCGGCTTGGTTAAAGATATGACCACCGAAGAAATAAAGGAAACTCCCTTAGGCAGCCGTTTCCCAATCTCAAGAAATTTTAAAATAATAATGGTAGGCGAATTTCGTCCACACTACTAATTCAATTTGAAAGAATGTAAAACTAAAAAGTAATATTGTTTCTGGTCAGAAGTGGGATAAAAGTGTTAGCCGTAGCTTGTGATTACAATAAAAAGTTAATGTATGTTCGTTCTGAAAGCTTCAATAAAAAAAAAGCCCCACCTTTCCCATGAAGAATACCACAAGATTTGCTCTGAATCCCCACCCCTTTCACCGAAACATTACTAAGGTTTCATAAACTTGACCAGTAAATACAGTAAAATTAACATTAACAACAGTGACAGATTCATCGTACACTTAGCTCATCCTTAGGATTTGAAACAAATTTTTTCTTTCAGATAATGCATAACCCACCAAAAGCATCTGCGACGTAATGAATTTTCTATTGAAAATTTTGATGAAAAATGTTTTGAGTTTCCCAATTGTAAACATAGTATAATTGATACTTGTTTCAATGAACTGTAGCTCGCGAATGTAAAAAAAGTTGACAATAATTCATGTTACGTCCTCTGACGTATCATCACCATATTATTTGTACTCATGTTCTTAATAATTTCTATATTTATATTTATAATTTATAATCTACCACCATATAATGAACAAGTCGAAGCTGCTGACAATCAGACAGCACATAGTTGACAAAATACGGGTGTTATCTGACGCAAATGACAAGAACACAGAAGAGGGATACTGATTCAGGGAGAACGAACAATTTCACGCTGACCCATCGTGACTCTTCAGCGATCACCCTGTTCCTGTCCAAAATCCACACAAGTACAGAAAGGTAGAGAGTTTTTGAAAAGAGGTTTACAAGATCCTAACACTGAAATTGGAGGAAGACACTAAGAATAATATCCGCTTTGAGGAGCTTTGCGACTGCCTGATAACATCTAAGGAGGAATGACCATCAATTACTGCCAAAGTGGTAAAGAGAGCACTTGGAGGACAAAGAACTTCTCCGCTGAAGTACCGAATGATGCCAAGAACTACTGGTGGAAGAAGCTCACTTTGACACACCAACATTCAGCCCGCATCTTGACCAGATATTCAAATTTGGAGACGCTTATTCCGCAGTAGGTGGTGTTAGGGCGCACCTCACTCCGACCGAAGAAAGGCGAATTATCCAACCCACAGCACTACAATAAATGAAATAATTGTTGACAGGTGCATCGGCGAAGATGTAGCATTCCACCAGCATGCTGTTCGTCAATTGGCTGAAACAACTAGAAGAAAGCTTTTGATTCAAAATCTCACGGACTCGCCATCTGTCTGTTAGAAAGCTTAAAAGTTCATCCGCTCATAGTGAGATGCACAGAGAGACTGATGCCCTATTCAAGAACTAGGTTGACTATCTGATCTGGCAATTACCGTTTGATAACAGAAGGGATTCAGAAGGGATTCATTCAGGGCGACAGCATGAGCCCTTTCGGACAGCAGTCTCTGCACACTTGAGGCTTGACTTGGTTTTCCAGGACTTTGAGAAATGAACTATATTCGTGATCGAATTCTCGTCTCCAGCCGACATCGGCATCACTACCAACAAGAAGGAGAAGGATGAGAGAATGTAGTTGTAGCGAATATAACCAAAATATTCGGTTAAGATGTGTAGTCTCACATACACCCTTGGCCTTTCCTTGGACCATAACTTCTTATCTATTTGACAAAACAGAGAACCACTGATATAATTCTTCTAAAAAAAATCAACAGAATATTATATCTTTCTAAATTAGGACAATTGAAAAATCATCTTCATTAATAGTTTTCCCATATTATTTTTCTTTATTTAATAGACACCACGTGATATGTAATTAATATTTTCCGTGAAGAAGACCTTGGAAAAATTAAAATTACTTTCATGAAAAGATTTCCTGCAAAATAATTGTCAAAGAACGATTTATTATTTAACCTACATACATTAAACAAGTCACTGAGTTTCTTAAGATACAATAGCACATACGTGTACTTCGAACACTAATTATTTGAGTTTCTCAAGGTGAAATAAATTATATACCTGCGAGATTTCAACTTGAAATAAATTGATAAGCTGGGACTAATTAAAATTTTTCATTTCACCAAGCCCGACAGTAATACATGCACGCGAATAATCCGCTAATCTGCTCTTAAAATTCTGCGTTAATTAGTTTTTTCTACATTTTGGAAGAATGTGGAGGCTTCATATTTTGGTCTCGATATTGGGAGTGATTCTTAATTTTATTGGTAAGTAAAGAATAAATGAATATCATTTTTTCAATTTTTTCTCTCAGTGAGTATTTTGGAACATCTATTATAAATGAATGAATGTATAATACATTGTAATCTCTAAGATAATAGACAATTATCATTATTATTATTATTTCTTGGCTACTTAATTATAATAATAAGACAGACTTTTAGGTCTACTTATCTTAATCAGTGTTTTATATGTTCTTTAATGCAAACATTAATCATGTATTACATATTATTATATATTGTATATTATACATTATATATTATTATATATTATTACATAGATTAATCATAAACGTTAATCATTTTTAAATACGTGACATTGGTGGAGTTGACAAACCCGATTTACATGTTTCTCAATACCCTTCTATCATTGTGTAAATAAAGTTAAAAACTTAACGGAATCGCGTGCTTCTACTAAATTCTTCCCAAATATAGGTGTCTCATCAACTCAAATCGGAAACATTTTTAATATGAAAATTCATGAATCTTTTTTGTCTTTTCATAGAAACAACATCAGGTACGCCGTCCAAAACAAGGGACTTTCTGACAAATTTTGGGATGAGTAGTGAGGAAGCGAATCATCAAGGTAAGCTTAGAACGAATAAAAATTGATAACAGGAATGTGAAAATAATGAAAATCTCTTGAACTACAAAATGTTCTACACTTGTAGTTCTTGACAATTCTCGGAAATATCTTGAAATCCCTTTTTCTGTTTTTAAATATTCTTAGATCCATTGAGGTTCTTGAAATCTCTTAAAATTCTTTGATATTCCTTGAAATCATGGCAGAGCTTACAAAGTTCATTGAAATTCTTCAGAAGTTGTTGGAATCCATAAAAGTACCTCAGAATAAAAATTTAATTCATTCCCACGAGTTCCCATGAATTGAATTAAGCACATGTATTACAACAGTTTTTCTCAAAGGTTTTTATAGATAACATTTGAATTGCTCTGAATGGACCAAATTTTCACTCTTACTGCACACTTTTCTAATAATTTGTCGATGATCATTCTTCAGCTGATGTTGAAGTTTCACTAAAGCATGACTGATTCACCACGATGCTCGTTATTACGTTTAATAGCGACACAGATTCAGCAGCTCTCAGCGCACATACACTGATGCAAAATGATTCTCAGGTCTTTTATAGCCAGCCTCCCATAGCTTCTCAAAATTAGGTGCTGCTGATGGAATAAAATGGCACGTAATTCCTTCTACTAAAAATAAATTCAGAAAATGACCATCTTTTTTAGCTGTGCTATATTTGTCTTAATTCGCTGGCGGCGAATTCAGAATTTTTTCGTAAAAGAGAAGCTTTTCAAGCTATCTACTGTAATACCTGAGATCTCAGTGCTATGGCTTTCTCAAATTCATCAGCGTCGAATAACACGCCACCAAAGCAAACATCATTGTTCAGGATAAAATTAGCTTGTGGAAAACCAGATCCTTCATCTGCAGGTAATTGCTTGATAACTCGAATCACCACATAAGGTGCACAAGCAGTTCCAAAAGCTGCAGCAGTTAGCCGCTAGACGTTCAACTTAGCGTCCGAAGGATACCACGAAATGTGCTGATAATCACAATCCCGCGGATCAACCGTAATTTTCCTGAATATTTTTTCTATGTCAGCTACATGAACAAAAGCGATGCTTGCCCCACCCGAATATAATAGAAACTAAATAAGTTATTAATTTTGGACCGACACCGATGTACTGAATCACCTATATCGATGGGTGGGTTGTTATTGAAAGGCAACTATCGAACATGTATTACTTCACGGTCGCGCTTCTCAATTCTCTACGCTTCATTCTGATGCTACAGCCCAACTTCTAAACCTTCACGTGCTCTTTTTCAGAACTAATTTCCTCCTTCGAAACCACTTTCACATTTACACCACCACTTGCACTATATCAATGTATGGCGCACTCTTTGTCTCACCCTCCAGTATCCATATCACTTCACAATCTTCTTAAACCCTAACTTCCACCACCACTTCATCTTACCGTTGATTTTTTTTTAGTAGTTGAGTTTTTTCTGTTGAACCGCAGCCAGTTTTCCCAATGATGGAGCGTTGCACAACGCAGATGAACAGTACTGCTGCAGGCCCTCGTTGCGAACATTGATCGCAGCATACGATTATCTTCTTCCTGAAAAATTGAACCCTTTGTTTCTTGTTGCAGATTTGAGTTCACAGTATGAGCGTTCATCTAATCGTGAAGCTATTCGTGGTGTTTCTCACTCAGTGACTTCTTATTTTCCTGAAGTATCGCTTTCTGCTGCCAGACCTCATTTTCCGGCTTCTCGACATAGGCTTTCTCCTCCTGCCGTTTCTCCACTTCGTGCCAGATCCAGGTCTCCTTCTGCCTATCATTCTTCTTCACACGTACTTGGATTTAAACGCGAAGAACTCAGATTTGTCCGGCTGATACCCAGAGCGAATCCAAGCCGGCGATTTGAATTCCGAATGTACACCTTTCCTGGCGATAAACCAATTTATTTGAAAGAAGGCCCAAACGTCTATGGGCCCATGCCAACCGAAGAACAAACTGTATTATCAACGTCCAATGGAGAAGTCTTTGCGGTAGTGTGCGGTAATACAGTTCTTCGTGGAATTTATAAAATAAGATATCACTCTCGATATAGGAATGGAAATCGGGTAAAAATGAACATGTTCAGCGGCGTGATTGAAGATATGACATCAACAGAAATAAAGGAAACTCCCTTAGGCAAGGCTCGCTCAATCCCTAAGATGTTTAGAATAATGATGATAGACGACTTCCGTCCCAACCATTAATTCAATCAAAAAAACTTAATGTCTTATTGTTCTCAATTCATCAATATTCCGCCAAAGCCCCATTCTGGATTTTTCAAAATCAGAACAAAAAAAGTTGTTTTTTGTTTGATTATGAAAATATTGAGCGAAAAGAAGTATGGCTTAGACTGATTTTTCTACAAAGTGTCACCGACAAATTAGATAACGTGTTTTTTTTCTGGAATTTTCAACCCCAGGAACCATAATTCAAGAAAATAATATGTTGCTAGGTCTTACAAATTTTGTGTGGTGCGGATTAGGAGGTGCGTAATGAGAAATAAAAAAGTGGACGATGGTCCAAACAAAATTAGGTATTGCCTTGATCTTTGCTTCGAAATATATGTAAGACATTGAAGTCCTAAATTATAACCATAATAAATCTATTTGCATTCCATCTATTATGTTATATGTATTTTTCTGAACGTTGTGTAATGGTACTTTTCGCAATCAATACAGACAAACATTTTCGATTGATAGTTCACAAGAGACTTTTCATCCGCCCAGTTTTTTTTCGACAATGGATTCATTGTTTGCCTAGGATGCTTTCAGAATAAGCTCTATAACAGGCAAACGATAATCAATTTTTCTTCTAAAGCTGTTGATTTTTAAATAGCCTAATGTCATACAAGCTCTGAAGTAAAAAAAAGCGACTTGGCACATTCCCATGAATAAGGATCAACATTTCTGAAACAGCACAAAATATTTTGCACGGTAAGTCATCTGCACTTCAAAAATGCAAAATGACTCATAAAATTACACCTACTTAATGACAATAGCTGGAGAAAACCACTTGAACTTAGTCGCGATCTCAAAAACAGCTTTTTGCGGCTGCCAATGACTATCAGGAGTTCATGATGACTCGACTGATCGAAGGAAAATATCAGGTCGGAGAACAAATTATTAATTTTTGTGTGAAGCGAGTTCTCATTATTTTAAGTTTCTGTGCCACCGATAAGAATTTGAGTTTTTTGATCAGGTCCAATCAATTTTCACGGTATTGATTATTTCATACACACGCCAATTAGCGAATTATTTGGGATTCCTCAAACGCCTATCAGCGAGGTTTTTTTGCGAGAAAGAGCATGACGTATGGCGGAAGACTTATGATAGCAAAATCCTTACCTCTTCCATTTTAATTGTACATTCCGAGCCTTGAGGGCTAAATGTCGCCCCACGCGACAAATGTCGCGTACTCGCCGAGAAAACGAAAAGATATTCGTAAAATTAAATTTTTATTCCAAGAAAAGATCTACTCCTTTCGCTCCGCTGGGATTCGAACGCCAGGTCAACTAATTCCGTGTCAGATGCTCTAAACACAAAGCTACTGGAGAGATCGGAAGAAGCGTGAAGTGGAAGTGGCGAGTGAAAAAAGAGTGCTTATTTCTTTGTGAAAAATCAAGAATCTCCTAAATTTTCCGCTTTATCCTCTGTTCTTGTGTGGCATAATGGGATTATACAGCTGACGGGTTCATAGCGGCTTACGAACGATTCGCTGCTCGACGAGTGATGAACATCTTCATCTACAGCGACTGCGTTACTAATTTTTGTGAAAGCCGATGAACAGATCCGTAGACTTTTTGATGAGGCATCTGCTGTCCCGGTGACCATCAGTCGTCATCTTGCCGATAACGGAACTACGTTGCGTTTCAACCCTTCAGCCGCCCCACACTTCGGAGCACTTTGGGAAGCAGCTGTCCGCTCTGTGAAAAATCATCTCCATCAAGTAGTGGGAGATACTACTCTGACTTTTGAGGAAATGAAAACTTTCCTCACACAGGTGGAAGCCTGCCTGAACTCACGTTTGCTACAGGCTCAGAGTGATGATCCGAGTGATTTGGTGCCGTTGACACCAATTTATTTCTTGATCGGTTCTCCAATCATTACTGTTCCAGAACCATCCCTCTTAGATCTTAAGCAAAATGGACTGCAATGCTGGCATCTTACCAGACAGATGTATAAAGATTTCTGGAACAGATTGTCCTCTGGATACCTGCAAGAAATTCCAACTAGTCCGAAGTGGCAGAGGCATGTGCCTCCTATCAAGATCGATAATATCAGGCTCAACGTGCTCAGAAATCTTTCTCCCACGAAGTGAGCCCTAGGTGACGTAATTTTTTATCCTTGTGTTTGGATATCCAAAAGTATTCAGAAAAATATTGTCGCCACTGGGTACAGAAAGCGATTTAGTTTGAGAGATAACTTCTCGTGCTACGGGGATTTAAAGCCAAGGAGAAAAACGGTATCGAAAAGTATTCAATAATTGTGCTGCCACCATTGAATTGAATTTATAAAAAAGAAGTTTACAGAAACAAACTCTGTTTTATGTCAGAATTCCTCAAATTTTGAAATTTCGCTGTTCCAAATCAGAGAGATTGGAAAAAAGAAACGCTTAGCACGCAATGGAATAGTTACATTTTCGTTTAAACAAGTTTATTCCATAAAAAAACCTTTCGACAAAATAGTCGAATTTTTAACCAAAAATAAAATTATTACATTCTTAGTTTGTTCAACTTTCAACCAAGAAGTTGAGTTAGCAACGAAAAAAGAAAATTTCTCAAATATTATCAGAGTCTCTGATCTTCTCGAAGTAGAATAATATGCACATGTTTACTAGAAAATTCATCTAAGTTTCTCAAGGTGAAATAATTATACACGTGCCCAAACTTAACTTCTACTAAATTGATAAGAAGATACTGATTCAAATTTATTATCTCAACAGGTACCGAAACAATCCATATACGCAATTTATTCGCTACGCTGCTGTGAAAATTCTGCGTTAATAATTTCTTCCATAATTTAAAAAAAAAATGAAGACCCGCCATACTCTGGTCTTAACCCTGGCCGTTATTCTTCACACTATTGGTAAGTAAAGAATAAATTATTCTAAAGGGTTTTCAACGAAAATATTTAACTTCAGGAGATTCAATTTTGATCAATCCTTACTGAACTTCTAAGATTCGAAGCCAAAATATGAAATCTTGTGGACAAGTACCAAAAAAATCCGGGATTTTGAATATTTATTGTGATTTTTTAGTAATAGAGAATAGGATAAATATGTAAATGTATTTTGTTGACATTAAACTAATTACTTGTATATAATTCATATTTTAAAAAGTAAGGTAATCTATTTTCAAGTTTGACAATACACTTCGATCATAGTGTAAACAAAGTTGAAAATGTTACACAATCGCGTTCTTATACTAAATTGTTTACAATTATAGGTTTCGAATAATTCCGAATGAAAACATTGGAATATCTTTCACAATACCTTGGACAATTTTTATTCAACAATTTATATTGATAATTGAGATCAATTACATACGGAAAAAATATTCTTTTTCTTTGCACCGATTCACTATCGCTAGAAATCAATTAATTATGTAAATTTTCTCAATTATTAAATTTATGGAAGTTTCAAAATGATAATTTTTTGCTTGATATTAATCATTTGTACGTCAGCTTTCTGCCTTATGAATTCAAGGCTTTGCTAATTATTTTTTGAAAATGTTGTGCTACGTTTTGTTGTTGCGAATAAGTTTTGTACAAGTGGATAGTATTAAAGGATATAATAAGAGTTACAGGCAAAGTATATAATCCAGGCATTATACATAATCCATAGGCATTATATTTAATCCCTAGGCATTATATATGATCCCTAGGCATTATATATTATCCCTAGGCATTATACTATATAATGCCTGGCTATTTCAAGTAAAGTATGTAATTGAATACGTATTACATGCATTGCCTAGGCTTTCTATATACCATAATCCCTAGGCATTTCTATAATGCCCGGCACAAGATAGGGGAAGTATGTAAACCAACAAAAAAGTCAATCTTCGTGAACAAAATTTCAAACGGGCGTCACTTTGTCAACTTTCAATACTTCTGATTTGTTCTAGTCCCGGATATAGTCGCACTCGTATATTTTGGAATCTCTTCGATTTTTTTGCTTAAGATGACCTGAAGCAGCTGAATCATGTCAGCCAAGATCGGCAAACACCATTCTTTATCTGTTCCTCTAAAACGAGATGTTTCTTTTCCGTTCATCTTCAAGTCCATTTGTCATTCGTTCACTTCAGTTGCTTCTCAAGCTTGTGAACAACTTCCGAAGGAGGTCGGAAATCTGATTTGACTAGTTTATACCGACATGCATCAAAGCTTCAAGCGATTATCCGAGTTTAAAGAATTCCAATTGTTTTTGGATTTGAAATCACGTGAGAAGCTTCATTCTTGCCAAACGAGATGGCTATCTTCATTGTTGGCTGTTCTCCTCGTGAGAGAACAGTATCTTGCTCTGAAATCGTACTTTGACGGCAAACATTTGAAAAGCGATAATGACGACAGTTCTGCGTCCGAAATACACAGTTTATTATCGAATCCGCATAATAAGCTGTACTTGGACTTTTTAAGTCACGTACTACTATTGTTCACTGATCTGGATAAAAAAATGCAATCGGAGAAGAGTAAAATTCACGTTTTACACTTGAAAATTTCCCAGGTATAGAAAACTCTTCTCGACGGTTACTTAAAGCGAGATTATATAAACACTACAGGTTTAGAAAGCCCCCAGTATTGAAACGCAGCGCATTTTGTTCAGTTGAAAGATGTCTATTCATGTCCAGCTGTAGCTATCAAACGATGTTAGCGGAAATGAATTTCGTCGATCCTGCTTACTTCAAAGGTAATCGTCCACCTTCAGTGGCTCTTCTAGCTGCTATGTTTCCTCCAACGATGTTTGGCATAGAAATGTTAGAAAGACAATGGAATTGTTGCAAAATGATTCTTACGTTGATAGCCAAGAATCAAACAATTACTATCAGTTTTGAAACGGAGTTGCCAAAATCTTTGACGGCGATGGTTCTCTTAAGTATGGACTTGTGTATGAATTCGTCAAATCAATCGCGGTACTTCCACACAGAAGTACAGCAGTCGAGAGGTTTTTCTCTCAAGTTAATTTACTCAAAACAAAAATAAGAAATTCTCTAGAAAATGAATGCGTTAGTGGAATAATGCGTACTGAAAGATTGGTGAAGGATGAGAATTGCTATGATTACGAGATACCAAACAAAATGGTGCAAAAACATAATAAGAGTATGTATTCAGGAGACTAATTGTTGCATCTTCAGTCTTTTCTCATTCCTTTTCAAGATTCTTTATTGTTCCTAATTTCCTTTCCTTACTGTTGATCTTTGTTGCATAAATATGATATAGGCAGTGTGAGTGTACACACTAGCGCCTCAAACAGCTAAGGGTCTAGTTAGTGTGTATATGTAGGTGTACACACGAGCAGCTCAACAGCTTAGCGTCTCGTATGTGTGCATCTCTGGACATGCAACAATGTGCACCTCACAAAGATTAGCTTCTTCCCTGTCACTTTGTAATTATAATATTAATATCACCTAAACCCGTCTGTACAATTGATGGCCAAGCTAAGTGTCAATACTGCATTAAACAGAAATATATGATTCGCACCTAACAAGCATAACAAATTGATCAATCTTTTTGGTCTTTCCACAGACATATCATCAGCTATGCCGCCCAAAACAAAGGACATTTTGAATAGGCTGAGTAGAGAACATGCAAATCATCAAGGTAATTTCAGTACTAATAGAAAATTGATAAAAGAAGTGTAATTGCTCTCCTGCAGATTAGACTCCTACGAAACAATGTTATAGGAAAACTAATTTAAGCCTTGCAACGCATTATAAGAAAAGTAGACAAACTACAAAGGAACGGTTTCTGTCAGTCCACTCATAATTCTGCACAAGTCGACTTACCATAACAAAAATCTGCAAATTTTCTTGACATCTTTGAAATTGCTTAAAATTTAATTGCAGTCTTCAAAATCCTTCGGAATATTTTGAAATTCTTGGTTAACACAATAATCAGTTTTTCCTCTGATCAGAAATAATAAGGATGATTCATGCTCCCGTCGTATCCTTCGCGTTTATCCTTAATGACATTGGTGAATATAATAATAACATTCTTCTATAATTTCAAATATACTGTTGAGCTTCCCCAAAATTACTACTTGCCCAATTATTTAATTATCTGAAATATTGAACCGATCAAATGAACTTACCTATTGAGAAGTTCGATCGGTATTATTTGAGTCGTCTCGTCCGAATAGAATTATAATGTAGTAGTGCTCTTTCTACTCGGTTTATCCACAATATTTTAGAGGAAGCAAATTGAATTTGCCTACGCAAGTTAAGGAAGCAAACATTTTCGGAATAGCTTCCTCAGACACACTCCTTCGTTGGAACGCTTACTGATAATCTGCCTGCTACCAGGGTAAGAGTTTTCATAGCGTGTGTTTCTCCCTGAAAGGAGACTTGAGTGAATCGATTTGAAGACGAAAGATCAGAGGGTCTGAGATTAACAAAAAATTAGATACAGGATACCATGATTGAGTTGGCCTCAAGGATAAAGATAAAGAAACTCATAGGTCTGACTGAAATGTGCGGTACTGCGTTTTTAGGGAGAAATACTGTTATATAAATCTTTGAAGGGAAGCGAGAGTATAGAGTTTTTCAGAATTAGAAACAGCAGAGTTGAAATGCTTTATGATACAGACGGAATAGATGAAATGTCTTTCAAATTTGTTTTTATGAAATATACACGATATAACTATAAGATTCTAATGCCACTGCAACACTTTTTCTAAACAAACCGAGAAATGTAATCCACTGTTTCTTTTTCGCAGAACTAAGATCACAGTTCGTCGTTCCACCTGATCTTGCTCCTATTTTGGACGTTCCTTGCCTCGGAACTTCTTATTCTCCTGAAACGTCTCTTCCTTCCGCCAGATCTCACTTTCCTGGTTCTCCAGTTAGGTGTTCTCCAACTGATGAACCATCTCTTCGTGCCAGGTCCAGGTCTCCTCCTGCCAGTGACCGGCCTGTAAGCCTATTCAAACTTGAACCTGGACAACTCAGATCTGTTCGGCTTATTCCCAACGTGAATCCGAACCGGCAATTTGAAATTCGAAGTTACAAGTTTTCTCGGGATAAACCAATTCAATTGAGAGGAGACTATAAACAGGCTGTGCCCATGCCGGCGGAAGAGAAAAATGTGTTATCAACGTCCAATGGTGATATTCTTGCAATAGTGGTGGGTAATAAACATCTCCGTGGATTATATGCACTGAACGTGCACTCTGACAATCGAGTGAAAATAAACATGGACAGCGGCGCAGTCAAAGAAATGACCCAAGAAGAAATTGCAGAATCTCCCTTAGGCAAACGTCGCCCAATCTCAAGAAATTTCAAAATAATATTTGTAAGTGAGGATGATGCCACGCAAATTGAAAGAAATGTTGGACCATCCTAAATTATTCAATCATCAAAAGATTATATTCCCTTAAGATATCTTACCAATTCCTTGCCCAAGATAATCATGAATGTCATAATTGTATGAGACTTGGAGGTTTAGGAAACATTAATTTTCAATCCCATACCTTTGGTTGTATTTGACCGATTCAACATTTAGTCCCCTCAATATACTTATTATAACATACAGACCAAACAAAACATAATCTTTGGAATAATTTTGTTGAATTTTGTTGAGATAATTGGAAAATAAAACGCGATATTACCTATACATGGTTTCTTTCATTTACCGCGCTTCAAATTATCGGTATTCACTGAGTCTATTATCAACCCATTGTATCGCTCTTTTAATTAGTTTACGGTTTTAGCTTTATCATTGGTAGTGCAACTATCATTGTTAGACTCTATATCGGATGAGTTCCGCTAATGCGTCTGATCATATATATGAGCAATCGGAACTCTTTTCTTGTTTATCTTCAATGCTCTGCTTGAGAATTTGTGCAGCATCTACATTTTCACGTGTTAATAACTAAGTTTTGAAATGTTTTCAAAATTGATAAATCAATGCCAGGAGATATATATTCTTCCATAAATAATTCTTCTCTCTTTGATGAACTGCTTTGTACAAAAAACGCTGCTAACAAGGATCAAAGAATTTCTATTTAGTTTATTTCAAATACACGTGACATGATCAATATTTTCCCAAAAAGGACCTTAGAGGAATCCAAATTACATAAGAAGCTTTTCTGAAAAATATTTTTCAAAGAGTGATTTTATATTAAATCTTAATTATTAGTATACTGTTGAAGTGTCTGAGCTTCTTAAGATAGAATAACATGTATACGTTTATTCTGAAAATAAATTATCTCTATTTCTCAAGGTAAAATAATTATGCACGAGGCAAAGTTCAACTTCTACTACATTGATAAGGAGATACTTACTTGAATTAGTCATCTCACCAAGCACCGGGAATATTCATATAAGCATTTTATTCGCTAGGCTGCTCTCCAGATTCTGCGTTAATCAGTTTTTCTCACAGTCTGAAGAAATGTGGACCCTTTTTACTCTGGTCTTAACCCTGGAAGTTATTCTCAATTTTATTGGTAAGTAAAGAATGAATTATCATCATTGTTTTATATTTTTTTATAATAAGACTGTTAATACATCTATTGTCCAGTAATGAAGGTGAAATATTGTGTTAACTCAGGGATCATGAAAAACGAGTATTATTGATCGCATTTCTTGGCTACCCAAGTATAATATTTAGAGCATCTTTGAGCACTTCCTAAGCTTAATTAGTATTTCATAAGGTCTTCATTGTGAATATTTTACTTCAGAAGATTCAATTTTGATCGCTTCTTACTGAATTTTCATGTTTCGAAGCCGAAATATGAAACACTTCATATTTGTGCAAAAAGCAAATGACGTAATCGACTTACAAGTTTCACCACTAACTCCTATCATTGTGTAAATAATGTTGAAAATGTTACGCAATCGCACTCTCGAATTCTCACAATAATCTTCTCGGATGAGCGAGAAGCTAGGGCGTGGGGAGTGGAGGAGTTTTTTTAAAGAATCATTTCAGGGCTAAGATTCAAAGAAGAGGGATGGTGGAAGTAGAAGAAGGGGGGAGGCAGAGATAAAGGATATGAATGACGAGAAGATAGAGGAATAGATGAGGAAGTTAAGAAGGTCAAAAGAAGCAGGGCTGGTCGGGGTAGAGAACGAAGCATGGCTGTTTAGTACACAAGAGGATAGGAATGGCTGAAGGAGGTAGTATAGTATGAAGGGGTAGTGATTCTCAGGAGGGCAGATAGAAGGGCTATTAGGGCCACTGTATAAGAAAGGAGGTAGGGATAGACAGGAATATTATAGAGGGATTACGCTAATGAATACGGCGTATGAAGTACACGCGATGGTGGTGGTAGAGAGGCTGCGGAAGGATGTCCAGGGGAAAGGAATATTGCCGGAAACGCAGGCGGCTTCAGGGCGGGTAGGAGTACTATCGGCAATTTCTACGATCTGCAGCACGTGATGGATAGAGAATCAGCGATTTCGATTGCGGATATTGAAAGTGAGCTGGAGTCCTGGGTGGTAGGATGAGTCAGGATAGGAGGGTTTAGAATTTGGGCACTAGCGTATGCAGATGACATAGTGTTGCTGGCCAGAAGATTGAAGGCCGGAAAGGAGATGACGAAGAGGTTGTGAAGATACGTGGATAAGAACATGTTAAAGCTGGATGCGGGAAATTCCAAGGTTATGGTGTTCAGAAAAGGAGGTGGAAGGGAGGGGAGTGAAAGGGGAAGGGAAAGGCGATGCAGGAGGTGAAAGAGTTTGTGTACCAAAGCTTCTTGTTTCGGAGGAATGAAGCATTAGATGGTAACATAGAAGAGAGAGTGTGCTGTTGTGTGGAGAAGAGGTGTGGTGTTTGGAGGAAAGTGAAGAGGTAAATAGCATACAGGAGATGTATGTGAGGTGGTCTTCGGGGTTAGCAAGGAACACGCCTAATTATATTTTCAGGAGGGAGACGCAGAGAACGAGTGTAGAGATTCTAGCGGGGAGTCGGGCGTGTAATTATGATGAGACATTTTTGGAAGAAGGGGAAGTAAGCTGGTAAGGGAGTGTTGGTGGAAAAGGAGAACAGGAGAGGGCGTGGGAAGATGGAGTCTGAAAGGGAATTCAAACGAATAAATTGCAGATGGATGAAGTGAGAAGGATGCACGATAAAGAAAGGAATATGAGTTGGCGAGGATGAGATGGCTCTCTAGGGGGAAGAGGATGTATGGGAAGGGGGATGCAAAAGCGGAGCACTGGTTTGAGGAGTGCGTAGAGGTGAAAAGGAGTGGGATAAGCATGGAGGTATGGATGCATGAAAGAGGAAACAAAAGGGCAGAACCATGGGTGGAGGAAGTGTTGGGTAACATGGAGAAGAACAGAAGGAAGGAGGAAGATGAATGGGGAAGGAAAGATTGTAAACAGGATTGGAAGTAGATATAAGTAATCTGTAAATAGTGTAAATAGTAGATTTGTTATTAGGAAAGTCGAGAAATTAGGGACATGCGAGTGAGGCCAGATCTCTACTGAACTTGTCACAACTATAGGTTTCTGATAATTCCAATTTAAAAAATTCAGATACCTTTTAGAACTGCTTGTCAAATACATTCTGAGTATTACAAATTCTTCAATATTTTTTGTGTTTTGCAGAAATATCATCAGGTATGCCACCCAAAACAATTGACTTTCTCACAAATTTTGGCAGGAGTAATGAGCATGCGAATCATCGAGGTAATAAAAGCATAAATGAAAATTGATAACATAAGTGTTAATTGATAAACAATCGGAAATTTTTAATATTCTTCGCACTAGAAAATATTCTACACGCTTGGAATCTTTTCCCTGTAGATTGGACACTTACGAAACAATATTAGAAAAAACTATCACAGGATAATCATTCTTGACATAAATTATTCAAAAATACTAACAAAATTTATGTGGACCAATCATAATTCCGCATCTTCGAAATTCCGTGAAATTTCATTGCGATTTTTGAAATCTGCTAAATCTTTCAGAAATCCTTCGAAATTCTGAAATTCTCAACTTTCTGGTAATGACCCATATCAATTTTCTATGGAAACGACGGGTTTTGCTTGAACGTAGAAAATTAGATGAACCGTTATATCTGTTCCAACAAATTTGGTAATTTAATTATCTTTCCTTCAAGCCGACTCTAATGAAACGTAAAATTTAAATTACTCTCTTGTAAATCAGATTTGGGATTATTTTCCGAAATTCGGTTGCACGTCAGAAATTCTCGTTCAAGTCAAATAAGAATTCTCCACTGAAATTTCCGGTCCCAAACTCTAAATTATAATTATTTACGGGAATTCCCTGTCCCAGGTCACAATTACATTCATTTAAAAAACTTTCTGTTCTCAGTCAGTATTACATTTATCTATATAAACGTCAAAAATTTCCGGTGTCACGACTGCAAGTATTATTAAGAATCGAAGGATAACTCTTATCAACATTGATTAAGGATATGGTTCCAAACAAAACGTCGTCAAAGTTTCAAGTGTTTGCTAATTCAAGAAATTCCTGAATTAAAAAAAACTTCTCACATAATGTATTCCCTTAAAAATTAAAAAATGTTTTTACTAGTGGTCATTCGTAGGTAGTGCATTTTTTAATTTCCTTTCAAACTAAACAATTGTGCGATTTGGATTAATGATAATTTCAACTCTTCAATTTATCAAATACATATCTGGCACAAAGGAGGGCCCCTATGCGCGTCTGAAATGTTTGCCAAATTTGCTTTTATAGAATTGGTCCAATGTAATCTTGGGACCCTAAGGCCAGTACAGAAATTTTTTCAAACAAAACGAAAAATGAAATCCACTGTTATTTTTTTTAGACTTGAGTTCACCGTCTGCCTCTTTGCCTGATCTGTCCCTCATTTCGGACGTTTCTCGTCTTGGAACTACTTATTCTTCTGGAACGTCTCTTCCTCCCACTAGATCTCATTCTCCTGGTTGTCCAGTCATGTGTTCTCCAGCCAGGTGTTCTCCAACTGCTGAACCTTCTCTTCGTGCCAGGTCCAGTTCTCCTCGTCCAAGTGACCGATCTGTAAGCCTATTTGAACTTGACCCTGAACAACTTAGAACTGTTCGGCTTATTCCCTTGGCGAATCCGAACCGGCAATTTGAAATTCGAACTTACAAGTTTCCACGCAATAAACCAATTCAACTGAGAGGAGATTATAAACTGGCTGAGCCCATGCCAGCTGAAGAACAAAATGTATTATCAACGTCCAATGGTGATATTTTTGCAATAGTGGTGGGTAATAAACATCTCCGTGGATTATATGCACTGAACTTGCACTCTGACAATCGAGTGAAAATAAACATGGACAGCGGCGAGGTTAAAGAAATGACCCGAGAAGAAATCGCAGAATCTCCCTTAGGCAAGCGTCGCCCAATCTCTAGAAATTTTAAAATAATATGTGTAGAGGACACTCATCGTGCTCAATTTAACTAAAAAAATATATAAAACCAAAACATAATATCGTTTGTGATCCCAAGTAGGTTTGAAATGTTAATGGTGGCTGAGTTGAAGAAATAATTACTAATTCCTGTTCTTTGAATATTTCTGAAAGTCAGCTGTGTGCCCAAAGCGATCCATATTTTCAGACCGCCTTGGTGTTTTCTGCAATGAACTGACCTCCAACATAAATATATTTCCAATTTGCTTCAGTAAATAATTATGTATTTTCTAGTGTTTCTAATAAATATTGTCTTTCTTTCAAATTCACACATGTATTTGCCTTTATTTGTATTTTAATTCACACCTGTTTTTGTGTGCTATTTTTAAATACAAGGTATGTCCGGAAAGTATCCAACCTCGTGTTATAACTTCGTAGCCAGTTATGCTTTTCTCAAAAACAAGTATTTATCATTTAGGGTCATCCTCTGTGATGCTCCTTGCAAAGTGACATGGAACTGCGAATCTTGAATCGATTAGTGCTCGTAGTCGCTTAGAGTTCTAACCACGTACGCCTCGTATTTCAGGATGACGGGACGCAGTGAGCAAGGATTGGGTATAATTAATTTGCCAAATACTTGGCCATTCCTGTTGGAAAACAATCGTTGTGATTCAGATAGTGTAAGGTGATCCGTCTATGAGCAATACTCAAATCAAAGAATGGTTTAGGTAATCTAAAAGTGGAACGAGTGTTGAGAGGTTAACTAACGAAAATCGTCCTTTAACCTACATTTGGATAAAAGTGGTGAATCACTGTTTCCAGAATCGAAGTATTCTCTAAAAGGAAAGTAGTCGAGATATTTCTAATAAGGTTAACAGATTAGAGCCCCCTTTCCCCCTTTTCAAAGAATTCCTACCTTTTCCCCTGTTTTCAAGAATTTATCCCTTTTCTGAGTTTTTTGTTTGAATTTTAACTGAATTATTAGAATCTAATAAGAAAATCCAACTGTTTTTTGTTAAAAATTAATTTTTTTAAAAGAGATTCATCTATTTGGTTGAAAATTTGACTATTTAGTTGAGAATTCCTTTTTTGCTTTGGAAATAATTTTGTACACTGAACATGCAACAATTTCAATTTTAGTTAAAATTAAAACTCTCTTGTTAAAAATTGAGGAATCTCGTTGGAAGTTTGTCTTCTTTGAGAAACAATTAAATCTCTTGGTTGAAAACAGCCTGATATTCCGTTTTTTGCTGTTGAAAATTATTTTTTTGAATGAAAATTCAACTTTTTTATTTTTGATTGCAAAGTTAGTTTCTCTAGTTGAAAATTCGACTATTTGAATACCTTCCTGGGCTGAAAATGCATCCCTCTGGGCTGTTAATTAACTTTTTTGTCAAAAAGAAAATTCAATGACTTTGGTAAAAAAATTTAACTATTTTTTTAAAATTAAACCATTTAATTGGAAATTAACTATTTTGTTGTGACTTCCTTTTTTTGTTAAAAATTAATTTTTGTTATCAGAAAATGTAGATATTGGATTTTCGCTTGGGCTTTTAGCGGGTTAAATAAATTTTATTTCCCAATAATATTTTTGCGTCAAGCGTTGAGAACTTGTCAAAAACCTGCTAGATTGTTTCGTAAAAAAGATCTTTAGTGTCTTCGTCCTTGTCCTCGGTGGGGCAGTGTACATTGATTAATACGTGTTTGCTGAAATTACCGTTCAGTACAATGTATGATAACCGATCGTTAATGAATTGCATGTCGATATTGTTAAATATAAAAAAGTTTCGGTTATAGTCAAATATAATCGGTTTCTTACGGGGGGGAAACAACTCCTAAAAATTCCTTCTAGCGGAGGTGGACGCTGGGTGGGTGTTGGGCGCGGTTAGTACTTGGACGGGTGACCGTTCGAGAATACTACTGCGTGCTCTTGGCGTCGAGGGTGTGGTGTGCTCACACTTGTAGTTATTTACTACAAGAAACTATCCACCTAGAAACACTACCCGAATCGGGTAGTGTCACGCCTACCCTGAAAGGGGAATGGCTTAATGGTATACCAAAGATTACTCCGGATTACATGGCTAGACTAACGCAGATTTTTCACTGATATGGCACACTTTTTAACAAAATTGTTAAATTTTTAACAAAATAGTGAATTTTTCAACCAAGAACATTAATTTTCTATCGAAGAAGACAGATGTTGAAAAAAATGAATAAATTTCCAAATGAAAAAAACTGGTCTTTGCCTGCTGGAAATTGAAAGTTTTGCCTATAAGTTTTCATTTCGACCAAACCAGTCACCTGGTACTGGGTCCGGAAAATACCAAAAAAATGCGAAATAGCAGTTTTAGGCAAAATTATTGTTGAAGGAGGTATTTCGGGTTTTCATTGGCTTCTGATCACGAATCTGAAGTCAAAATTATTAAATTCATGGTTGAGGATACATTTTCGCGGTTGATGATTACCAATTTTGGTTAAAATTTCATTAAAGGGTATAGCAGGACAAGCATGTATGTGTGCTGCCCCCGGCCCGATCAGGTCCATATTTTTATGATGAGATGGCATAAATCGGTAGTGAAATACCCTAGAGTACTATCTCCAAGATATTATTTTTATGGGAGTTTGAGGATGAGAAGGAAAATAGAAAAAGTCGTTTTCCTTGAGATCGGCTCAACCGATTTTGACAAGCAAAATATATGTTATGGGACACAATGGTAGGAGTGAGTGCACCGTATGCTGGGTATTGAACAGTGTGAAATGGGTGTGTAGAGTAACGACTGTCACCAAAAATGACGTTGAATATTTCAAAATCTAGAAATGTACTCGAAAAGTTTGACAGTCTGATTGTTATGCAAGTAACTCGCATAGTCTCCATACGCTGAGCGTTACCTTCTGAGAATTCGTAGCGTTGCAGCATTTGCTCCGTCATTCCTAGCTGTTCCAGCAATATTTAAGTGTTTTTGTGTTGTTTTTTCATTCTTCAATAGCGTCTGTTCCTTCACAAGAGTTGAAAGTCCTTTTCAGCGTTACAGAATTTGCTTTGTCACCAACTGTTTCAGCGATATTTATTTGTTCCGTCATTTCAACTGTTCCATCAACATTCACTTGTTTTTTCATTGCTTGTTCATTCCTCAATAACGCCTGCTGCTTCCCTGGAGTCGAAAGCACTTCTCGGCGTCGCAGGATTTGTTTCGAAACCAACTGTTTCAGCGATATTCATTTGTTCCGTCATTGGCAGAAAAGGATTGTGTGGTTCTAGTTCGTGGCTACAAAAAAATTAACGTATTGATTCCTGTTTTGAAAGGGAAACGAAAGCAATTGACGACCAGAAAATAGAACGATTCCCGTTATGTGACGAGGGCATGTTGAGCGGTTGAAGGTATCCACGGAATACTCGAGCAAAAATACTGACTTCTAGATCACAAATTGGTCAATAAATTGCTTCCAATTCTTGAAACGTATTTCCAAATTGTATTATTATTGAATAATCAATTCGGGAAGAGATCGCAGCGCGACACAGAATTTTCAAGTGAGATCATAGAAAATATGAAAGCCAGAAAAGATGAGAAGAACACTCTGGCCGTTCGAGCGCAAGAAAAAGGTTGGCTTCGGAAGAAACTTGTCTTTCAAAGTATCACATCTGAAGACGTTTTAGACTTCCAAGAAATGACAGAAAAATACTTGAAGATCCTGTTAACTGGAACATAACAATTATCACAAGTAGTTTCATATTTTGCTGGAATGATTGGTGAATATGGTCAGATTAGATTGCAATTCGTTAGAGAACAATCTAATGTACTGAAATGCAAGCGAAATATAAGCCTAATACTATTTATACTACATATACTACATATTGCAGCAAAAAACAAAACTCAAAAAAACAAATTTCGAAAATTTCAACAACAAAAATTTTGAGTTTATGTTTGTGAAAGAAAACATTGTCAGAAGTACACAGAGAAAAATGAATGGTAAAAGTTCGGGATTTAGGAAGCCAGTCCGTTCTTCTAGGTGGTCTAAAGAGCCATCTAGAATTTTTTTGACATAATCGGACTGGCTCTCATTTTATGACCAGTCTGACTGTTATAGGAAGGTCAGACTCACTATCAGGGATAAGCAAGGTATCCTTCCGGGATGTTCAATACGATCCTCTTGTTTCCACTTAATTATGATCATCCACGGAAGGGCAAATGACACATCGTGGATGGCCAACCTGATAAATATAAAGTGCATAAGAATATCAGGAATAATCTTAAATTCATATTTAGGATGAAAAAAATATTCCTTTCTTTAAAACTAGAATCGATCATTCATTTTTTGGGAGAAAATCCAATAAATAATTCGAATTTCACTTTATAAGTCTTCCTTGTGAGCGAAGAATTACTTTTAATAACTTTATCATTATTTGCTGTGCCCAATTGCTTTTCACATTCAATCATTTACCATTCTGGTAAGAAACCCAAAACGTCTGCTTTTTTAATTGTGTTTTTCTCACCAAGGTTGTTCGCGTGAGCTTCTGTAATGATGGGTTTTCTTTCTTCTTTAGTTAGTTATCTGGTTCCATTGAAAATCTGGGCATCACTGTATATCGTGCGTAGAATTAGGGGATTGTCCATAAATCACGTGAGACGTTTTTCTTTTGTTTATATCGCTGTGCTATTCTCAACTTCACAGCAATTTCATTCCCCTCTTTATTCAAACAAGAGAAAAACGTCTCACGTAATGTATGTACAGCCCCTAGGCTCGAAAGAGTTCAGAACCGTTTTTTGCGTTTCGCGGCCCGGCAAATGGGAATGCCCATGAATGGACGAGATCATGATTACAGTTGAATTAGAATCCTGCTTAACGTTCCTAAAGCCAACTAAGATTTCTAGTCGCGGATTCAAGCTTTCTTTCAACATCTTGAACAATAATATCAACTATCCGCAAATTCTATTTAAAATGAATTTGAATGCATCTGCAAAATTTTCAAGGAACAGCGCCTTGTTTAGTCCACCTTGTCATCGCACAAATTATAACAAAAATTCCGTATTGACTACATTACGCAGTGAAGCTAAATTATTGTGCAATTGTCTCGATTTCTCTAATAATTCCACAACAGAATTCAAACTAGCTCTGAAAAACATTTTTTAAATTAGAGAATAACGCGACCGAGAAGCATCGAGCGGCCCCTCAAGTGCTAGAGATCCATCAATTTTATGTTCATGATTGTCTTTTGTTCATTGCAAAATCGGTAAAGTCACAATACGTATGCTTGAATGAATGAAACTGCAAATTCCGTAGCAAGTTTTCCTCAGTTTTAGTATTTGAAATTAAAATTCATCCATTTCCATTTATTCTTACAGAATTAAGTTCGCAGGGTGAATCGCCTTCTATACTTCCTCCTAAAAAGAGGTGGCAGTCTTCTGCAGGCCGATCTTCTTCGAGCCAACCAAACCAACAAGCAGTGTTGGGTAAGTAACTTTCTTTTTTGAAGTGACTTCTTACAGATGCGTTATTATTAGTGTAAAATTTGACCCCCCCGGTTTTTGTCAAATGTCCACGTTTTGAGACCCCCTGAACCCAAAAAACAGGTTTTTACGAATGTGTCTGTCTGTCTGTCTGTATGTGTGTATGTCTGTCTGTGAGCACGATAACTTTCGAAAGAATTGATCGATTCAATTTTCCTTTGGTATACTCTTTGAGTCTCCTAAACTAAAGGTCAAGTTCGTTAGCCAGCCATTTTGGATAAAAATTCATAAAGTGAGAGCATTTTGAAAATTTTTTAAGACCATTGTTTTTCAAAATTTGAAAATCATATGTACGGCCGCTTATAGTCATCGGAAATTCAAACAATTTATTTCCATGGCATTTTTTGATAAAATCAATCGAGTAGTATTATTTGGTGAAAAAAATTCTTCCCCAATTAGAAGTCAACGAGAAAGTCGCTAACAATTCAGAAGTCGGGATGGACGCCGATCGCGCTCGCCATTTTTTACACGTGGTCAGAGTGCAGTGCGGTTGATCGTTTTAATTGGGCGTGTATCCTATGAAACGTTAAAAATTCGGATCCGGTTGAGAAGGTATAGAATCCATCGAGTGACAAAGAAAACGGCGACAACGTAGACGACGAGAGACGAGTAAATGACGATTATACATGTGGAAGCGAAAAGAGCGAAACAGACTTGGATAACACTGTAAAGAAAAACGTGAAATTTGTAGTTCAAGTAAACAGCATGGATGGCGGGGATAGTAATGGAACATTGAAGCATCATAGTAATTTGAGTAGAGGAAGTGAAGTACAAAATATCATGAGGAATCGGACGGAAAATCAGGACAAAATAGAGCACGACGGAAGAGAAAGTCAAACGGAAGTCAAGTAGACAACGAGATGCAGCACGAAGACGCAGTACAATTATTGCTAGATTAAAAGCGTCAACGAGACTCTAAGTTCAACGAGTTATTGGAGAAATTGGCCAACGCGCATATAGCTCATTCGGCAAGGATGGAGACAGCAACGCCATCTTATCATATTATGCCAGATTTGAGCAAAAATATCCAACGTTTTGACGGAAAAGGAGAAAGTTCGGCAATAGACTGGATCGCAAACATTGAGAGCATGATGATACTTCACAGTTGGCCGGACAGCTTTACTCTGGAAACGGCCAGATCTCATCTAACAATAGGTGCACAGCATTGGTTTGGAGGTCGGAAGAAAGAGTTAAGCTCATGGAAGACGTTTAACACTGCTTTTCGCAAAACCTTTGTGAGTGTGGAAAGTTTACCAGTGCGCTAGCAAAGAATGTCAGATCGAGTGCAAGGGAAAAACGAATCGTTGAGCACCTATTTTCACGAAAAAGTTAAATTGCGTAAAAGTGTTAAATTAGTGTTTGAAGACATAACAGATCAAATTTTTATTGGTCTTTGATCGCGAGAATTGTGTGCAGTGGTGAGTGCGATGAACCACAAGGACGAAGACGAGTTACTCCACGATTTGTTGAAAAAGGACCGATTGAACGAACGCCGAAGTGAGCGTATTCGAACCAACAAGGATCGACAAATATCAGATAAACCAACGAAATCGAGCAAAGACCGACTATAACGTGGTCAAGAGAAGAAAACAGGTAGTTCGACTAAGTTAAACCCGGACAAACGATCCGCCGTAAAGAACGAAAAGGGAGATTACAAGTGTTATAACTGTAACGGCTTTGGGCATTTGTCACGCGACTGCACGGAAACGAGAAGGGAGTTGAATTGTTTATCGTGTTTTCAAAGTTTTTAAAGAATGTTAAAGTCAACTGTAATTTAGACGTGGGTTTTGTGGATTTCGGAAGTTCAGATTGCGCAATAAAGGCGAATTTAGCTTTGACAGGCGATTAAAAGTTGAATAATGTTAGACAGTTATAAAATGTTGGAGTCCTCAGGAATTCCAGATGATATCTCCAGGTTGGATCTTCGCAAAAGTGACCTTGGACAACATAGAGATTGAAAATATGAAACTATTAGTTGTACCAGACGACGCGCAATCTGTTGACATTTTTATTGGACAGAGTTTTACTGAGTTACCGCAAGTTGTGTATATGAAGCTCGATGATCAGTTGTTATTCGGTTTGATAAGTGATCCCTTTTTTGGAATGCAATTGGATCAGCTTGGGAAAAAAAAATTAGAATCCAAGGATGAAAAGGTAAGTTTGCCTGCCGCAACAATCAACTTTTTGAGTGTAGTGAACGATTCTCAGGAACTCGTTTTACCGATTTTGAATTTGGGCGACAAGCCGACGATTGTGAGTGAGAAAATGAATAATGTGTTGAAAGTACAAGAAGTTCTTCTAATGTCGCGCAACGAAGAACCAGAGGATAGAAGTGACGTCATTCGAGAGCAAGTATATGTCGGAGAAGAACAATCGGATGAAATTAAGCGTGATGTCATCCAAGTGTTGAGTGACTATCGTGATCGTGTATTTAAAAGTGTAAAGGAATTAGGTTGCGCAAATCTAATTGAAATGGACATCAAGGAAGTTCCGGGAAGTAAAACGTGTAGAGGAAAATTGATACAATTTAGTAATCAGGAGCGGAAGGAAATCACCGAAATTGTGCGTGAATTCAAGAAAGCTGGCCTGGTAACTGATACAACGTCGCCTTATGCTGGTCCGGTTTTACTTTTGAGGAAGAAAACTGAAGAAATACGACTAGTGGTGTACTATCGGAAATTGAATAGTCAAACGGAAAGAATTAATTTCCCTCTACCAAACTTGGACGACCATATGGCTTGTTTGGCGGTTGCAAAACTATTTATCGTGATTGATCTGGCTCATGGGTATTTACAGGTGCCGTTGACCCAAGAAGCGCGAATGAAGACAGCATTTGTGACCCCGGACGACTCTGGCGAGTTTACGAGAATGGTGTTCGGTATAATGAACGCACCATTCTTCTTTTCCACGCTGATGAAAAAGGTTTTAGGCTTTCTTCAAAACAAAGTGGTTTTATATTACTTGGACGACATCCTTCTGCCTGGAAAGGACTGGGAAGCATTAAAGGAGTGATTGATCTTGGTTTTGGAGGCCCTTCGAAAGGCAAAATTATAGCTCAGATTGTCAAAGTGTTAGTTTTTGGTAAAGAAAGTGAATTATTTGGGATTTGACATTTCGGAGCATGGAGTTGAACCCGGAGAGAAAAGGGTAAAAGCTATTCTTGACTTCCCTCGACCGAAGAATGTACACGAGCGACGTAGGTTTTTAGGATTGGCCAGTTTTTGCAGACGGTTCGTTCCACGTTTTGCGTGGATTGCTGGGCCACTCTATGCCTTGCTCAACAACGGAAAACAGCTACCAGGAGATTGGAAAGACGCCGAAGAGAAATCATTCCTCATGTTGAAACGCGCCATGGGGTCTGAACCAATCCTACGAATTTTTGAGAATGGACGAAAAACGGAGCTGCATACCGACGCTAGTGCAAAAGGTTTGGCAACTATGCTTTTACAATTAGGAGACGACAAACGAATGCATCCCGTGTATGCCATGAGCCGAAGAACAAGTGATAGTGAAATGAACTATCACTTGAGTAAGTTGGAGTTGTTGGTCATTGTGTGGGGAGTGAGCCGATTGAGAGTATTCCTAATTAATATACCCTTCACTATTGTGACGGATTGTCAAGCGCTAATTTATCTGCAAGCTCACAAAACGAAGAATCCGCAGATCGTGAGATGGCACCACCTCTTAAGTGAGTATAGATATGAGATTATTCACCGCCTGGGAGAAAAACTCCAGCATGTGGATGCTATGAGCAGACCACCAGTAGAGGACGCACTGGAAGAGAACATCGAAGAGCAAGCAACGATGTTTGCATTAAACACTGAAGCGGACGAGATTCTTCTTTATCAGCACGGAGATGAGAAACAGCAACGACAAATCAACATTCTACGCAAAAATGAAACTGAACAAACTGCAAGAGAAAAAGTGGAAGTGGAAGGATACGAACTCGACAAAGGAATTCTGTAGAAGCGCGAGAAAGGAAGTATAAAGTTCGTAGTTCCAGCTGCGATGCGAAAAAGAATCCTCGTTCGATTGTCAAGGACATCAAGGTCTGGACAGGACGTATCAGAAAGCTATTCGAAACTACTACTTCCCGTTGATGAGAAGATATTTTCAGTAACATATCAGATATTGCCTTCACTGCATAATCGCACAGACAGGCACCGGGAAGCAAGCTGGGGAACTTCATCCCATTCCCCCAGGAAGCAGATTGTTCGCAGTTATCCACGTCGGCCATGAGGGACCTTTGGTGACAAGTGGAAGGGGGCACAAATACGTTTTTGTCATTATTGACAACCTAACTAAGTTCGTGAGATTCGAACCCATGAAGGACACAGGAGCTGACTCCGTAATACGCAAGTTGGAAGCGTTTACTTTGGATTTCGGTGTACCGGAAAGACTCATTCCGGATCACGGGACCGGATTCATAGCACACAAGTTTGAAGATTTTTGTAGAAAGTACGGCATTGAACACATGCTCAACTCTCCAAGGCACGCTCAAGCCAACGGGCAAGTTGAGCGCGTGAATCAAACTCTGATACCAGCCATCGAAGCAGAAACACTCGAGTCAAATGGACGCAATTGGTATTTGAAGCTGAAGACCGTGGCTATGGACTTAAGTGATTTAATAAACAAGAGTACGGGAAAACACCGTTTGAATTGCTTTACGGATATGCCCCTAGAAGAGAAGAAGGTTTGTTGCGAACGTTAACCGTAGAAAATGAAGGGAAATTGTATCGGCGACCGGAAGTCCTCCAAGAACGAGCCCGTGAAGATATTCGGAAGGAACAAGATAAGTACAAAAACCGATTCGATCAACACAGATATCGAAATGTACGCTACGATGTAGGGGAAATCGTTTACACAAAGGCTGAACCCCCAACTGAGATGGGAACGTCGACGAAATTCAGTAGAGAAAGTAGTAGACCTTTGATGGTTTATCAGGTTCTTCCTAACGACACACACAAGGTAGCAGAACTACAAAAGGACAAGTCCGGACGACGCTATTCTTTCACTGCTCACGTCAGCTAACAGAGATCGTGGAAGCCGGCGATGGAAGACACCGATTTGAAAACCAGCGAAGAAGAAGACGGAAGTGGAAGAAATTCTCCGATTGATTCTAGTGACAAGGATAGAAAGTGTGATCGCGAGGAAGAAGTGTTCAACGTCGATAGTGATTTAGTGATAAATGCGAAAAATCAGGTTGATGTTAAAAATGATCCATGTGATAAGATGGAATTGAAAGATAAGAAAAATAAAAATATGAGCACGGCAGTAAGGCGTTCGGAACGAGTCAGACGGGCTCCTGCGAGATATGGCAAATGCTTGACTGCCAAGGAACTCAAGGACGAGTTCTGATAGGATGACCGAGTGCTGGGAAGTTATTTTTCCTGCGAAAAATCGGTTCAATTTGAATGAGTTTGGTTTGGGAACGAGGAATGGGACTGTAAGGCGAAATGTGGAATGGATGCAGGAAAGAGTAAGTTACCTTGTGAAATTTGTGAAATTTTGAAATATCCTGATAATTTCTGAAATATTTAGAAATCCATGAATGTCTTCAAAATCTGCTATATCTTTCAGAAATCCTTCGAAATTCTGAAATTCTCAAATTTCTGGTAATGACTCATAGAGATTTTCTACGGAAACGACGGATTTTGCTTGAACGTAGTAAATTACATGAATAGTTATATCTGTTCCAACAAATTTGGTAATTTAATTATATTTCCTTCAAGCCGACTCTAATGTAAAGTAAAATTTAAATTACTATCCTGTAAATCAGATTTGGGATTATTTTCCGACATTCGGTTGCACGTCAGAAATCCTCGTTGCAGTAAAATAAGAATTCTCTGCTGAAATTTCCGGTCCCAAACTCTAAATTAAAATTCTTGACGGGAATTCCCTGTCCCAGGTCACAATGAAATTCATTTGAAAACAAATTCTGTTCTCAGTCAGAATTGTATTTATCTATATGAACGTCCAAAAATGTTGGTGTTAGGACTGCAAGTATTATTAAGAATGGAAGGATATTATAACTCTTATCAGCATTGATTAAGGATATGGTTCCAAACAAAACGTCGTCGAAGTTTCAAGTGTTTGCTAACTTCAAGAAATTTCTGAATTAAAAAAAACTTCTCTCGTAATCTGCATTTCTTAATTTTCTTCCATAATAAACAACTGTGTGATTTGGATTAATGATAATTTCAACTCTTCAATTTATCAAATACATATCTGGCACAAAGGAGGGCCCATATGCGCGGCTGAAATGTTTCCCAAATTTGCTTTTATAGAATTGGTCTAATGTAATCTTAGGACCCTGAGGCCAGTAGAGAAATTTTTTAAACAAAACGAAAAATGAAATCTACTGTTCTTTGTTTTAGACTTGAGTTCAGCGTCTGCCTCTTTGCCTGATCTGGCCCCCATTTCGGACGTTTCTCGCCTTGGAACTACTTATTCTTCTGGAACGTCTCTTCCTCCCACTAGATCTCATTCTCCTGGTTCTCCAGTCATGTGTTCTCCAGCCAGGTGTTCTCCAGCTGCTGAACCTTCTCTTCGTGCAAGGTCCAGGTCTCCTCCTCCAAGTGACCGATCTGTAAGCGTATTTGAACTTGACCCTGAACAACTTAGAACTGTTAGGCTTATTCCCTTGGCCAATCCGAACCAGCAATTTGAAATTCGAACTTGCAAGTTTCCTCGCGATAAACCAATTCAATTGAGAGGAGACTATGCTCTCGCTATGCCCATGCCAGCCGAAGAAACAAGTGTACTATCAACGTCCAATGGTGATATTCTTGCAATCGTGGAGGGTAATAAATGTCTCCGTGGATTATATGCACTGCACTTGCACTCTGACAATCGAGTGAAAATAAACATGGACAGCGTCGCAGTCCAAGAAATGACCCAAGAAGAAATTGCAGAATCTCCCTTAGGCAAACGTCGCCCAATCTCTAAGAATTTCAAAATAATATTTGTAAGTGAGGATGATGCCATACAAATCGAAAAAAATGTTGGACCATCCTAAATTATTCAATTATACGAATGTCATGAATGTCATAATTGTATTGTCTTGTGGCCAATTCAGAATATATAATTTTTTGATTTTGAAGGAAAGTCCAAACGAACACATTTTTCAAAATGCAGAAAAAAAGGCGAAGAAAAGACGTAAACATTAGTTTACGGTTTTAGCTTTATCATTGGTAGTGTAACTATCATAGTTAGACTCTATATGGGATGAGTTCCGCTAAAGCGTCTGATCATATATATGAGCAATCGGCTCTCGGTTTTTTCTTCAATGTTTGCGTTTATTCAGGCCCTTTGAGAAAAATTTTAATTTGCGTATACAACAGTTTATGAACTCTTTTCTTGTTTATCTTCAATTCTCTGCTTGAGAATTTCTGCACCATCTACATTTTCACGTGTTAATAACCAAGTTTTGAAATATTTCCAAAATTGATAAATCTATGCCAGGAAGTATATTCTTCCATAAACTATTTTTCTTTCTTTGATGAACTTCTTTGTACAAAAAACGCTGCTAACGAGAATTAAAGAATTTTCATTTAGTTCATTTCAAATCCGCGTGACATGGTCAATATTTTCCCAAAAATGATCTCAGAGGAATCCAAATTACATAAGAAGCTTTTCTGAAAAATATTTTTCAATGAGTGATTTTATATTAGTTCTTAATTATTAGTATACTGTTGAAGTTTCTGAGCTTCTTAAGCTAGAATAACATATATACGTTTATTCTGAAAATAAATTATCTCTATTTCTCAAGGTAAAATAATTATGCACAAGGCAAAGTTCAACTTCTACTACATTAATAAGGAGATACTTACTTGAATTAGTCATCTCACCGAGCACCGGGAATATTCATATACGCATTTTATTCGCTAGGCTGCTCTCGAAATTCAGCGTTAATTCGTTTTCCTCACATTCAGAAAAAATGTGGACCCTTTTTACTCTGGTATTAACCCAGAAAGTTATTCTTAATTCTATTGGTGAATGAAGAATGAATTATCATCATTGTTTTATATTTTTTCATAATAAGACTGTTGATACATCTATTGTCCAGTAATGAAGGTGAAATATTGTGTTAACTCAGGGATCACGAAAAATGAGTATTATTGATATAATTTCTTCGCTACCCAAGTATAATATTTAGAGCATCTTTTAGCACTTCCTAAGCTTAATTAGTGTTTCATAAGGTCTTAATTGTGAATATTTTACTTCAGAAGATTCAATTTTGATCGCTTCTCACTGAATTTTTAAGTTTCGAAGCCGAAATATAAAATACTTTATATTGGTGCAAATGACGTTATCGATTTACAGGTTTCACCATCAACTCCTATCATTGTGTAAATAAATGTGAAAATGTTACGCAATCGCATTCTCGAATTCTCACAATAATCTTCTCAGATAAGCAAGAAGATAGGACATGGGGAGTGGAGGAAGTTTTTTGGAGAATCATTTCAGGGCGAAGATTCAAGGAAGATGGATGGTGAAAGTAGAAGAATGGGGGAAGCAGAGATGAAGGAGTTGAATGACGAGAAGGTAGAGGAATAGATAAGTAAGTTAAGAAGGTCAAAAGCAGCAGAGCTGGTCGAGGTAGAGAACGAAGCATGGCTTTTTAGTACACAAAAAGTTAGGAAGGGCTGAAGCAGGTAGTGCAAAAAGTATGAAGGGCGAGGGATTTGTAGGTGGATGGGAAAAAGGGTCATTAGTGCCACTGTATAAGAAAGGAGGTAGGGATAGACAGGGAAATTATAGAGGGATTACGCTAATGAATAACACGTATAAAGTAAACGCGATGGCGGTGGCGGAGAGGCTGCGGAATGATGTCCAGGGGAAAGGAATATTGCCGGAAACGCAGGCGGGCTTTAGGGCAGGTAGGAGTACTATCAGCAATGTCTACATTCTGCAGCAAGTGGTGGATAGAGAATCGTCGAAGGAGGGGTAGAGAGTTTACCCGTTTTTTTGCGATTTCGATTGCGGATATTGAAAGTGATCTGGAGTCCGCGGTGGTTGGAGGAGTCAGGATAGGAGGGGTTAGAATTTGGTCACTAGCGTATGGAGATGACTTAGTGTTGCCGGCCAGGAGCGAGAAGGCCTGAAAGGAGATGACGAAGAGGTTGTGAAGATACCTGGATGAGAACAGGTTAGATCTGAATGCGGAAGAGGCCAAGGTTATGTTATTCAGAAGAGGAGGTGGGAGGGATAAGGGAGTGGAGTGAAAGTGAAAGGAAAAGGGAAAGGCGGTGCAGCAGGTGAAAGAGTTTTTGTACCAGAGCCTCTTGTTTCGTAGGAATCAAGCATTGGATGGTTACATAGAAGAGAGAGTCTGCGGTTGTGTGGAGTAGAGGTGTGGTGGTGGAAGGAAAGTAAAGAGGTGGACAGGATACAGGAAATGTATGTGAGGTGGTCTGCCGGGTTAGCAAGGAACACGACTTATTATATTTCCAGGAGGGAGACGGAGAGAACGAGTGTAGAGATTCTAGCGGGGTGTCGGGCGTGTAAATATGAGGAGACATTTTTGGAAGAGGGGAAGTAAGCTGGTAAGGAAGTGTTGGTGGGAAGAGGAGAACAGGATAGGGTGTGGTAAGATGGAGTCTGAAAGGGAAAGGTATTTGCAAACGAATGAACTACAGATGGATGAAGTGAAAAGGATGCACGATGAAGGAAGACATATAAGTTGGTTATCAAAACCGGCATGAAGAGAGGAGGCAGCAGGGGAAGAGAGAATTAGAGAGTCAAGGTTTAAGAGAAGAGGATGTGTGAACTGTAAGGGAAGGGGGATGCAAAAGTGGAGCACTGGTTTGAGGAGTGCGTAGAGGTGGTAGGTAGTTGGATAAGCATAGAGGTATTGATGCATGAAAGAGGGGACAAAAGGGCAGAAGCGTGGGTGGAGGAAGTATTGGGGAAGATGCAGAAGAACAGAAGGGAGGAGGAAGAGAAATGGGGAACAAAAGATTGTGAAGAGGAGAGGATGCAGACATAAGTAATCTGTAAATAGTGCAAATAGTAGATTAGTATGAGGAAATGCGAGAATGTAAGGAAATGCGAGCGAGGCCAGCTCTCTACTGAAATTGTCACAATTATAGGTTTCTGATAATTTCAAATTTAAAAATTCACATACGTTTTAGAACTGCTTGTCAAAATTTTATTTCACAATTTATGTTGATATTCTGGTATAACTTACATTAAGAAAAGGTAATGGTTGTTTTTTTTTTTACTTGGCGGCGATTCTCTACGGCGAATGATTGAAGGGCTGCTAGCAACTTTTACGAAATAAGATGGAAGAATCGAATTACGCTTCCCGTATTTTCAATACATTCTCATTATTAAAAATTCTTAAATATTTCATGTGTTTTGCAGAAATATCATCAGGTATGCCACCCAAAACAATTGACTTTCTGACAAATTTTGGCAGGGGCAATGAACATGCGAATCACCAAGGTAATTATAGTACGAATAAAGATTGATAGCTTGAGTGTTAATTGATAAACAATTTGAAATTGTCAATATTCTTCGCACTAGAAAATATTCTACACGCATGGAATCTTTTCCTTGTAGATTGGAAACTTACGAAACAAAATTATAGAAAAATATCACAGAATAATCATTCTTGATATAAATTATTCAAAAATACTAACAAAATTTATGTGGAAAGTAGACAAACTTCAGAGGAACGGTTTATTTCGGACCAATCATAATTCTGCATCTTCAAAATTCCGTGAAATTTCATTGCAATCTTCAAAATCCTTTGAAATCTTTCGAAATTCTGAAATTCTCGACTTTCTGGCAATGACCCATATAGATTTTCTATGGAAACGACGGATTTCGCTTGAACGTAGTAAATTACATGAATAGTTACATCTGTTCCAACAAATTTGGTAATTTAATTATATTTCCTTCAAGCCGACTCTGATGAAAAGTAAAATTTAAATTACTATCCTGTAAATCAGATTTGGGATTATTTTCCGACATTCGGTTGCACGTCAGAAATTCTCGTTCAAGTCAAATAAGAATTCTCTACTGAAATTTCCGGTCACAAACTCTAAATTAACATTCTTGACGCGAATTCCCTGTCCCAGGTCACAATGACATTCATTTGAAAACAAATTCTGTTCTCAGTCAGAATTGTATTTATCTATATGAAAGTACAAAAATGTTGGTGTTACGACTGCAAGTATTATTAAGAATCGAAGGATATCATAACTCTTATCAAAATTTTTTTATTTTTTATTTTTTTTTATTTTTTTTTTATTAAGGATATGGTTCCAAACAAAACGTCGTCGAAGTTTGAAGTGTTTGCTAACTTCAAGAAATTTCTGAATTAAAAAAAACTTCTCTCGTAATGTATTCCCTTAAAAAGTAAAAAATGTCTTCACTAGTGGTCATTCGAAGCTAGTGAATTTCTTAATTTTCTTCCATGATAAACAACTTTGTGATTTGGATTAATGATAATTTCAATTCTTCAATTCATCAAATACATATCTGGCACTAAGGAGGGCCCCTATGCGTGGCTGAAATGTTTGCCAAATTTGCTTTTATAGAATTGGTCTAATGTGATCTTAGGACCCTAAGGCCAGTAGACATTTTTTAAACAGAACGAAAAATGAAATCTACTGTTCTTTGTTTCAGACTTGAGTTCACCGTCTGCCTCTTTGCCTGATCTGGCCCTCATTTCGGACGTTCCTCGCCTTGGAACTTCTTATTCTTCCAGAACGTCTCTTCCTCCCGCTGAATCTCATTCTCCTGGTTCTCCAGTCATGTGTTCTCCAGCCAGGTGTTCTCCAACTGCTGAACCTTGTCTTCGTGCCAGGTCCAGGTCTCCTCCTCCAAGTGACCGATCTGTAAGCCTATTTGAACTTGACCCTGAACAACTTAGAACTGTTCGGCTTATTCCCTTGGCGAATCCGAACCGGCAATTTGAAATTCGAACTTACAAGTTTCCACGCAATAAACCAATTCAACTGAGAGGAGAATATAAACTGGCTGAGCCCATGCCAGCCGAAGAAAAAAATGTATTATCAACGTCCAATGGTGATATTCTTGCAATAGTGGTGGGTAATAAACATCTCCGTGGATCATATGCACTGAACATTCACTCTGAAAATCGAGTGAAAATAAACATGGACAGCGGCGCGGTTAAAGAAATGACCCTAGAAGAAATCGCAGAATCTCCCTTAGGCAAGCGTCGCCCAATCTCTAGGAATTTTAAAATAATATGTGTAGACGACACTCCTCATGCTGAATTTAACTAAAAAAATATATAAAACCAAAACATAATATCGTTTGTGATCCCAAGTAGGTTTAACATGTTAATGGTGGCTGTGTTGAAGACATAATTACTAATTACTTTTCCGAGTTTTTCCCTTGAGCTTGGACTGAATTAATAGAATCTAATGAGAAAATCCAACTGTTTCTTGTTAAAAATTAATTTTTTGTAAAAAATTCATCTCTTTGGTTGAAAATTTGACTATTTCCTTGAGAATTCCTTTTTTGATTAAGAAATAATTTTGCACGCTGAACATGCAACTATTTCAATTTTAGTTGAAAATTGATTCTATCTGGGTAAAAATTAAGAAATCTCGTTGGAAGTTCGTCTTTTTTGATAAAAAATTTAACTGCCCGGTTGAAAACAGCCTGATATTCCGTTTTTTGCTGTTGAAAATAATTTTTTTCAATGCAAATTCAACTGCCTTACTTTTGATTGCAAAGTTATTTTTTCTTGTTGAAAATTCGACTATTTGAATGTCTTCCTCGGCTGAAAATTCATCCCTCTTGGCTGAAATGAACTTTTTTGTCAAAAAGAAAATTCAACTACTTTGGTAAAAAATTAAATTATTTTCTTTCAAATTAAACCATTCAATTGGAAATGTAACTATTTTGTTGTGAGTTCCTTTTTTTTGTTAAAAATTAATTTTTGTTATCTGAAAATATAGATATTCGAGTTCTGCTTAGGCATTTAGCTGGTTAAACAGATTTTGTTTTATGTTAAAAACTAGTTTTTTATTCTAAAAATTTATCAATTTAATTCTTGACAAAAATGTATTTCTTTGAAAATGCAGCTTTCGTGATGGAAACTTAACTTTCTGGTGGAAAATTCATCTTTTTCAGTTGGATCTAACAAGTTGAAAATTCCCTATATTTTTCTTCTGGAAATAATTTTTCTAAACTAAAAATTGAACAATTTCATTTTTGGATAAAAATTGTTATTGTTCCGTGTAAATTTCACCTTTCTTGATTGAAAATTAACTTTCTTAAAAATTCTTCCACTTCTGTTCAAAAGTCAACTGTTCGGTCATTGTACTGCCGCCACATTTGTGCACAGTCCTTTTAAACTGAAAGGTCAAAGGAATCAACAACTGTCATTTGGTGATTGTGAATTCTCTTTTGTTCAGGCTCCTTCGGCTTTAACGAACACATTCTCATGATGTATCTTGTGCTTCGCACTCAATTTAGTCCGAAGTGCGAACTTGTTTACATTGGGTTCAACTTTATTATGTCCAATTTATATTATATTTATTTCTGCATATCGGTGGTAAAAACAATGCATTTTCTTAATTCAAAAACGGACTTTTTCTAAAAAAAAGCGTTTAAATTGCTACTTTTATTCTGTACCAATAAAAGTGCACGCAGTTATGAAACATTAAGCGAATATGATGTGACAATAATCAACGAAATATTTACGGACAATAAAGTGATAAATGACATTTTTTATTAGCTTGAGCTCTTGATTATTACGTAATTTCTTGATATCTCGATGTTTACCTATTACAAATAGAAATTTCTGCAAGAAGACACTAAGGACTTTCATGTTTCCATTACTAATGCGCACATCAAGCTTATTTACGAAATGCGGCAAAGATATATATAGCAGTACAATTATTCCAAAATTCTCAGTCGAAAATCACGAAATCTATTCAATATCAAGAGGAAAAATGAAGATCGCCAGCTACATTCTCATTCTTACATTTTCGGTTCATCTAGATTTTGTTGGTGAGTTTTATTACAGTGACCATACTAATAATTTTTATACTTATATCCACTTTCTGCAGCTTGTGACTATTATCCTACGATTCTACGTCTTTTGGAATTGAATAATAGGATATGCTTCCACATACTTTTTGATTTCTTTGTCTATATTCTTCCATCCGCCAATTTCTCTTGCTTTTTCAATTGTATTTTTCTCACCAAGTTGGTTCGCGTGAGCTTCTTTAATGATGGTTTTTCTTTCTCCTTTAGTTCGTTCTCTAGTTTCATTGAAAATCTGGGCACCACTGTATATGGTGCATAGAATTAGGTTCGAAAGAGTTCAGAACCGTTTTTTGCGTTTCGCGGCCAGGCAAATGAGAATGCCCATGAATGGACGAGATCATGATTATAATGGAATTATAACACTACTTAACGTTCCTAAAGTCAAATAAGATTTCTACTCGCGGATTCAAGCTTTCTTCCATCATCTTGAACAATAATATCGACTTCTCGCAAATTCTAGCTAAAATAAACTTGAATGCATCTGCAAGATTGTCAAGGAACATCACCTTATTTAGTCCACCTTGTCATTGCACAAATTATGGCAGAAATACCGTATTGACTACAATATGCAGTGAAGCTAACTTATTGTGCAATTTTCTCGATTTATCTAATAATTCCACAACAGAATTCAAACTAGCTCTGAAGAACATTCTTTAAATTAGAGAATAACGCGGCCGAGGAGCATCGAGCGGCCCCGGAAGTGCTAGAGATCCATTAATTTTATGTTCACGAATCACTTTTGTTCATTGCAAAATCTGTAGAGTCACAATACATATGCTTGAATGAATGAAACTGCAAATTCTGTAGCAAATATTTTTTTTTAGTTTCAGTATTTAAAATTGAAAATTATCCATTTCTATTTATGCTTACAGAATTGAGTTTGCAGGGCGACTCGCTTTCTATACTTCCTCCTAAAAAGAGGTGGCAGTCTTCTGCAGGCCGATCTACTTCGAGCAAACCAAACCAAAAAGCAGTGTTGGGTAAGTAACTTTATTTTTTCAAGTGACTTCTTACAGATGCGTTATTATAAATTCTTTGTTGAGACAGTAACAGCCCTGACGATTGGGTAATCCCGTTGCGTTCCCTTGTGAGCCAAAGCATGACCCCATACCCCTCTTCATAAGGAGAGGACTGCAGCCACGCTATTGGCTGATATATGTGACTCACTGTTGCAGTAATTGCCTATGAGTGTTAGACGTTTCCCCGCAACCACAGGGCAGTTGCCATGTCCTATGAACAGTTCAGTTAGGACTTTGACTGGCTCGGGTCCAGTAACATTTCTTCCTGCTGTTAGCTTGGGTAGCCTATCCGTTATTTCATTTCCCCTTATATCGCTGTGTCCAGGGATCCATAATAGAGTGACTCGGTTTTCGGTCGCTAACGTTTTTAGTGCCTCAAAGCATTCCCATACTAATAGTGACGTAGTCGTTGTTTCATTCAAGGCCAATATAGCAGCCCTGCTGTCTGAGCAGATACGGATGTTCCTTTTATTGTCGAACTCCTTTGCCTTGTAGGCGCACTGGAGTATGGCCATGATCTCAAATTGTAGAACTATGGCGTAGGACCCCATCTCAATTGTGAAGCCCATTCCATTACTTCTACGATATACGCCGGCTCCTGCATTCTCGTTGTCCCTGGAGACATCCGTAAACCAGTTGTCTCTATCACTGGGCAGGTATACGTCGCCGTTAACCCGTTCCTCCTCCGTGGATAGGCTAACTCGATACTTCTTTTCGAAGAGGTAGCGCGTGACCATTTAGTCCCTGGGCATGTTCAGGATTGGCCTTCTCGCGATGTGGACTGGGATCTTCACTGCGGTCGGGATCATTCTGTCGCGTACCAAACTTTCCTCCAGGCCGCCTTCACAGCCACGGCCTTGATGGTGAGATGAAGGGGCTCTAAGCCTCTTAGTGCCCCCAGTGCCATCGTGGTTGTCGATTTCGAGGCTCTGATGACGCCTCTCAAAATCAGTCTCCTGAACCTTTCCAGTCGAGACTTCACAGTGGATGGTTTGACCCTGTTCTACCAGACTACCGCCGCGTAGGTTAACCTGGGTCGCAAGATCGCTGTATAGATCCACATAACGGTCTCCGGTTTAAAGCTCCAGGTTTCCCTGTGGCTTTCCTACAGTGCCATAGAGTCGCTACCAGCTTCTTGCATTTGTTTTCTAGGTGCTCGTTTCATGGCAGCTTCTTATCCAGAACTACTTCTAGATGTTTAGCTCGTTCTTGGATATCCAGTTGTTGTCCTCCACGTCTCAATGTACTCGTAGTTTTCAACTTGTACCTTCTGCTGAGAGCAACCGCATCTGTTTTACTTGGATTAACAGATAATCCAGTTTTCTTGCACCCTGAATCCAATATCATCAGTTTTCGCTGCATTACTCCGAAGAGCACATCCAGATGCTAGCCGCACACGGTAACCAATGTATCATCAGCATAGCCTATGACGTGAAGGCCCTGACTCGAGAGTAGATGAACCAGTCATTACGAGTCAATGGTTCCACTTACAGTGACAACACCCCAGAGGTGTTATTGAAGTCTCCTCCGATGTCCATAAAGGTTCCAATCGCGAGGCCTTTCTCCTTTAGTTGACCTTCAGTTAGGTTCACTACTCCGCTTAGGGCCGTCTCCGTCGAGTGACCAGCCCTATAGGCGTGTTGGTCCTTGCGGAGCGGCCTCCTTGACAAGACCTGTGCTTCTACTGTTTTTAGTAGGGAAAAAGTAAGGCTGATGGCCTGAAAATCCTTGGGTAAAGTATAACCGACCCTACGTGCCTTCGGAATGAATACTACTCTTGTACCCCTCCATGCCGTCGAAACATATCCCAACGTGAGACTAGCCCGGGCAATTCTCACTAGCTGAAGGATTTTAGGGCCCACCTGACACTGGCGGGAGTGACAATCTCGTTGTTTAGCCGCGCTTTCGCGCCCACTTGGGGCGCAGATGACTTTGCTTGTCCCTGAGTTGCCGCCCCATTCTTCGGACCTTGAGAAGCTTGGAAAATGTGATCTGATCAGGTGGGCCAAGGTATCCCCTTCCGACTCTGATTATCCAACACCGGGCAATTTCAGAGTGCCGAGAATAGCGTCCGGATTTCAAAAAACAGCCTGTTCATTCTAGCCGCCTCAGTTCCCTTTTCGATGCCTGTGCAAACATAGGTCCAGCTCTCCTGGTTTGCCTTACGTATTGCACCCCTGTATTCGTCCCTCATAATTTTAAACGAAATCCATAGTTCCTTCGTTTTGCCAGTACTGGCACGTCTGAACCACTCCCTGGTTTCCCTGCAAAGCTCTTCGAGTCTCCCGTTTCACCAGTGTGTCTCCCCTGCCTTTCAGACTCATGTTGGTCGACAATTACTTTCATAAGTAGCTTTCATAGCTTCCGTGGAAGTTTTGGCTGCCACCTCCAGGGTGTCCACTTTTCGAATTGACCTGGGAACCTCTGAAAGTGCACATCTTAGTTTCGTGGAAAACTGATCCCAGGCCGTTCTTCGTGGATTTTTGACCCATTTAGGGCCAGTGGGTACAACGGATTCCAACACGAGCTCTACCTGTGAGTGATCTAAGATAGTGGGTTCATCTCAACCCTTCACTTCTTGATACTGTCGCTAAAACTACTGGTGCAGAGAGTGATGTCAATCACTTCTTCCCTGACCGAATTACGGAACGTCCCGTCGGGGAGTTACCCGTGTTGAGAATATCTAAGTCAGTAGTGATTAGGTATTTCAGTAGGTCATTATTAACCGAAAAATGATTGATGAGTTACTTTCCTGTAAATCAGAATTAGGATTATTTCCCCAGATTTCGTTCCACGTCAGAAATTCTCTTTTGAGTCAAATAATAAATCTCCACTGAAATTTCTGGACGCAAAGTCTAAATCAAAATTCTTCACGGAAATTCCCCGTTCCAGGTCGCAATTACATTTATTTAAAAAAATTCCCTGTTCTGAGTCAGAAATGTATTTATTTATACAAACGTCAACATTTTTCGGTGTTGCGAGCGCGTGCATTATCAAAAATCAATGCTGACTTTGAACCACAACAATTAGGTCGAAAATTAAGCAAGACCTTTTTCTTGACAGTCAAGTTGGTAAAAATTGCTGTCAGCTGGACATTTTCAGTCTTTTGTAAGAAATCCATCAGGATATTATAACTCTCATCAGAAAAAATTGAGGATATGATTTCAAACAAGACATCGGGTAAGTTTCACGTGTTGGGTAGCTTCAAGAAATTCTTGGATTGAAAAAAAAACTTCTCACGTAATGTATCCCCAAGAAAAGTAAATAATATTCTCACTGATATTTTTTTGTTGTAGACCTCAATTTACCGTTCGCCTCTCCACTTGATCTCGCTCCCATTTCGGAGGTTCCTCGCTTCGGAACTTCTGATTCTCCTGAAACCTCACTTCCTCCCACCAGACCTCATTCTTCTGATTCTCCAGTCAGGCGTTCTCCAGTCAAGTTTTCTCCAGTCAGGTCTTCTCCAGCCAAGTGTTCTCTAACTGCTGGACCATCTCTTCGTGCCAGGTCCAGGTCTCCTCCTGCCAGTGACCCGCCTGTGAGCCTATTCAAACTTAAACCTGGACAACTCAGATCTGTTCGGCTTATTCCCAACGTGAATCCGACCCAGCAATTTGAAATTCGAACTTACAAGTTTCCTCGCGATAAACCAATTCAATTGAGAGGAGATTATGCTCTCGCTATGCCCATGCCAGCTGAAGAAAGAAGTGTACTATCAACGACCAGTGGTGATATTTTTGCAATAGTGGAGAATAGTAGATACCTTCGAGGATTATTTGCACTAAAATTTCACGCTGACAGTCGAGTGATAATAAACATGGACAGTAGCGCGGTTAAAGAAATGACCCGAGAAGAAATCGCGGAATCACCCTTAGGCAAGCGTCATCCAATCTCTAGGAATTTTAAAATAATATTTGTAGACGATATTCCTCCACGTGCTTAATAAATAACAAATTTGTAGTTTTTTCTTCGGCAAATAACTTTTGTAGATTCATTTTTACGTGGCTTGTGTCGTTTGTCCAAACACATGATTTTTTACATTTTTATCGCTGTTTTTCAACGAACAATACAAAAACTACTGGCCATAATAAAAAGTAATTAATAAAACAAATTTGTTGATCTCTTTTGGCTGCACAATTTTGACTGCGAAAAGCAATTTTTTATTTTTCATAATTTCTTGTGAGACCGAAATTCGATTTTTCGATTTCTTAAGAAAATTTAAAAATTTATATTATATAATGAAAATCTTATAGGGCTTTCAAGAAGGAACGCTTTTTTCGCTTGATTTTTTTTATATTGTGCGTTGTCTGATTTAGAATTTTCATTTTTTTTAAATTCCGAAAATGCTATAACTTCAATAATTTTTTTGTAATTGAAAGAATTCAAAAATCTAATTACTGTGATTTGAAAGAATACCGATAACTGGAAAATGAACAAAGCCGAGAAAATCGACCAAAAATGTTCGAATCTTTATTCACGTGTATCGCGGATTCTAATTCATTTTCTAAACATTTTTTGGTTGTTCTTGACTGATTTTCATATGATCTTTTCATTTAAATTATGAAATTATTGTGAAATTTTACAAATTATTAATATTATTATTGATAATTTTTTATCTGAAAATTTTTTTTGGAATAGTTCAATTTTGCAGACTTACAATGAAAATTTTTTCATTTTTAACGATTTGCAATTTAAAACTTCTTTTTTCAAGATTTACATTTTAAATTTAAGTAATTTTGAATGTCTTAAAAAATAAATTGTTCAATGTTGAAGATTTGAAATTGATAATACATCAATTTTTAAGATTAGCAATCGAAGATTCTTCAATTTTGAAGATGTATGAATCAAAATTTTTAAATTTGAATGCTTTTGATGATCAAAAGTCAAGATTCTTCAATTCAAAATCTTCCAAGTAACAAAAATTTCAAATGCGAATCATCAAAATTACAGAATTGTTCATTGTAAAACTTGAAATTTTTATATTTTTTTATAGTAAATATTTTAAATGAGGAATTTCGAGTTTTGAAGATCAACCATTCAAATTTCCACAATTTTTAAAGAGTTACAAATAAAAATTCCTGATTTTCATGCAAATGTATATATTTGAAAATTATCCCATAATTAAGGCTTATATTTTAAAGGAATTTAATTGTTATTATATTTTTTGGTATAGTTAATTTTTGAAGATTTACAACTAAAAATTCTCCAATGTTAACGACTTTCAATTTAAAATTCGTATATTTTGAATATTTGAAATTAAATTTATTATTGTTATCATAAATATCAATATTTTTTTGATGTTTTTTCAACTGATCTTTGAAGCAGCCAAGTAGATATCAAGGCCTAGAATATTTCTATTTTCAGTTGAAATACTAATTTTCAACCTGAAAAAACCAGTTTTCACAAAAACAGTTGAATTATCAACAAAAACTAAATTAAGTTACAACCAAAAAGTTGAATATCCAAACCGGAAGACCAATATTTCAGAAGACAGTTGAATGTTTGCCTCGAAAAGTCGAATTTTCAACAAAAAAGTCCATGTTCAGCCAACTTCAAAATAGTTGAATTCTTAAGAAAATAATTGAATTTTAATCAAAAAAGTTAAATTTTTCTCCAAATAGCTGAGTCATTAATCAAGAAGATAATTCTCTACCAAAGACGAATTTTCAACAGAAAACATGAATTTTCAAACCGAGTGGTTGAATTTTCGACTAAAAAAATATGTTCTCTACCAGGAATGGAATAGTTGAATTTTCAGTTCGGAAAACTAGTTCTCAACAAAAAGATAGAAGCGAATTATCAACGAAGAAAGACGAATTTTTTATGATTGAACCTCAACCAAATAGATGAATTTTCAACAAGCAAAAATAATTTTTTACTGAAATAGACAAATTTTCAACAAAACAGTCAAGTTTTTCAGAAAAAAGTCGAATCTTTGAGAAAACAGTTGTCTTTGAAACCAGAAAAGAAGAATTTTCAACAAAAATTTTTGTATTTTGTTGAAAATTTGTATTTTTTGTTGGAACATCAATCTTCTTGCTGGAAAATTCATGTTTTTGGTTGCTAATTTAACTATTTCATTGCGAATCAATTAAATTCAATCCAAGTTCATTAGCACCCAACAGTTTATAGAACCAATTACAGAGGCTATTTTCGCCATTATAATAATCCACTTACTAAAATTGAACAAAAATTAAAATGAAAAGTTTCGTATCGCACAACTGAATGTTTTAAATTCAAAAAACAGACTTTTATTAGAAATAGCGTTTAGCTTGCTAATTTTATGCTATACCAGTAAAAGTGCACGCAGTTATGAAACATTAAACAAATATGATGTGATAAGAATCAACGAAATGTTCACGGATACCAAAGTAATAAATGACATTTTTTCTCAGCGTCAGCTCTTTATTATTACGTAATTTTTTCATATCTCGATGATGATGAAACGTGGCATTGATATATATAGCAGTACAAATATTCAAAAATTCTCAGTCGACATTCAGGACATCTCTCTAATAATGAGAGGAAAAATGAAGATCGCCGGCTACATTCTAATTCTTACCTTCTTGGTTCATCTTGATTTTGTTGGTAAGTTCAATTAGGGTGACCATACTTATAATCCTTATTAAGAAATCTCTGAACGATATTGCCGTTTCCGATTATGACGATTTTCGAGAGTAACGTATGGTAACGTTTGCTTACTGTAGGCCGCTCATATCCTCTCTGCTCAAAAGTAGTGTCTGTCTGTGTGTGTTACTGCACTTGAAATCAGTGATGCTAACTGAGGTTTGAATACAAGTATGTCAGAAATCTGTGTTTGTCTGCAGATCAAAAATGTTATAATATAAAAAGATGTTCAAATTAAGCATTTTTACGCTCTTGAGGGGCACTACCCTCCTTTTGAAGAAGTCTAGAGAGTACAAAATATGTTGTTTTGGAATGAAAACATTCTTCAATCAGCTTAGAAAATATTCTGTGGGCAAAATTAGCAGTATGGTAACAATAATCACCAGAATAAATTAAGGTTGAAGCGCTCGATTTCGCACTTTTATTTTTTCCAGCTTCAGCTTCGAGTCGCTACACTATTATTTGAAAACGTACTAAAACATTGGTTAGAAAATCATTTTCACACAAAATAGATTCGGAAAAAATGTTTTCGTTGATTGATACATTGAGAATTTCCGGTACATGAAAAAATACTTTTGTTACTGAAAATTCTAGAAAATAAACAAATTTTGCTGACGTTGGATTTCTAGATTTTGATGCAGCTAGAAAGAGATTGATTGCCCGAAAAATTTTTTCTCCCGCAATGGGTCCAAGCTTTTCACATTTCCATTCGCCAATTTCTCTTGCTTCTTTAATTGTATTTTCCTCACCAAGGTGGTTCGCATGAGCTTCTTTAATGTTGCTTTTCCTTTTTTTTTTAGTTAGTTCTCTGGGTTTATTGAAAATCTGGGCTCGATTGCAAATGGTACATAGAAATAGGCTCGACAGAGTTCAAAACCGTTTTTTGCGTTTCGCAGCCAGGAAAATGGGAATGCCCGTGAAGAGACGAGATCGTGATCATAGTGGAATAAGAATACCATTTAAAATTCCTAAAATCAAGTCTAGATTCCTACTCGCAGATTCATGCTCTCCTTTTAACATCTTAAACAATAATGTCGACTGTCCGCAAATTCTAGTTAGAACAAATTTGAATGCACTTGTGAAATTGTTAAGGAACAGCACCTTGTTTAGTCCGTCTTGTCATCGCAGAAATTATGGAAAAAGTTCCGTATTGACTAGAATATGCAGTGAACCTAACTTATTTTGCGATAGTCTCGACTTTTTTGATAATTCAACGACAGAATTCCAACTAGCTCTTAAGAACATCCTCACAATTAGAGAATAACGCGACCGGGGAGCATCAAGCGGTCCCTGAAGTGCTAGAGATCCATTTATCTTATGTTCACGATTGAATTTCGTTCATTCCGAAATCCGCAAAGTCACAATACTTAGGCTCGAATGAATGAAACTGCAAATTCTGTAGCAAGTTTTCCTCAGTTTTAGCATTTAGAATTAAAAATTTTTCCATTTCTATTTGTTCTTACAGAATTAAGTTCGCAGGGCGACTCACCTTTTATACTTCCTCCTAAAAAGAGGTGGCAGTCTTCTGCAGACCGATCATCTGCGAGCCAACCAAGTCAACAAGCTGTGTTGGGTAAGTAACTTCCTTTTTTGAAGTGACTCCTTACAGATGCGTTGCACAGCAAAAAATAATAACTGGTTGCACTTACTTGAAGAAGTAACTTCAATTTCTCTACCAGTTACTATTATTTGTGCACAACAATCACTTAATGTTGGAAAGTTACAAAAAAATGTTATCTCTTATGTGAGACATTCGAATTTTTAGTTTGAAAATTCATCTTGCCAACCAATGTTCCCGGAATACGCTTTAGCATTACTTCAGGAACATGGGTTATAGGCATTCTAGGCCGTGCTTCGGCATTCCGCTGTGTTGCCAACCTGGTCTTCTTCTTCTACTTCTTTCCACCCAACCAAGATGCACGCATAGTCCTCATTTGTATGGTGATACCACACATCGAACTCGTTGGCTTTCGGCATCTTGGTTGGGCGTAATCAGCTTTTTATGTCGTTCATCTGGCTTCTTCACCAAGGCTGCCTTTCTGAACAACGCACACCTCATCGTACCCGGCAGATGGTCGGTCCTGGTCTTCTATTCATTTGTGACGCAGAGGTAGCACTGCGTCGTACTTTCGCACGCCGCAGCCCTATGGCCCTCCTTGCCGCATTTCCAGCAGACCTTCTTCCTATCTGGATCCCTGCAGCCCGCCGCCATGTGGCCAAAGCCTAGGCAGCAGTATCACCTCAATACCCCTTCTTCCGCACATGACAGGACACTCATCCCACCTTGGGGTCGCTGCTTCTCCGAAGTGGCTTCGGACAGTAGCCTCCACTTCTTCCGCCTCTGTAGTCGTGCCGAGGTCCAAGACCTTGGCTTCAATGCGGGGGACAAGCTCGCGCACGTTACTCCCGCCTCGACAACCTCCCTAATGGCAGTGGACACCTTTGTTCTGCAATACGCTGTAGGCCCTACTTCCACAAGGACCTCTCTGTTCCTGGTTTCTCTGACACTCTTGATTTTAACACCAAGATTGTCAAGTTTCACCTTGCACTTGAGGTCTTTCAGGATCTCTGTATAGCTTGAGCCCTCGGCCGATCTTATGAGGACCGCCTCAGGTCGAGCACGCCTTATTGACTTGACCTGCTTCACGGTAGTAGCTAGCTTCCCCTCCTCACCTCCTCGTTTTGGTGTCGAGGTCACCGCTGCTGCAACAGTGCGGGGCCGCGGCTTCGAAGAATTCGCCTCTATGGGACTCAGGGTTGGCTCCCGTTCGCGCTTCCCAGATTTGTGAGCGAGAGTTTCCACGGCCTCTTCAGTCTGCGTCCCAGATTGACTCATCTTCTTCTTCTGCGTTGCCCTCCTCCTTTCTTCTATTTTCGCCTTTTTGCCAGCGGCCCACACAACTTCGGCTGGCACGAAAGGAGACCGGTAATCGGCTGTTCTTACGGCCTGTCTCTGTTTGCTCATCAGTTCCTGCGCTTTCTCCAGTCCATGCCTGATTGGCATGAACATATTCCTTTTCGTGTCCGAGAAAACCTGCATCCTTTCTAATGCGTTCGTCAATTTTTTGACGAGTTCTCGAGCGTCTTCCAAAGATTTTTGCAGCAACGTGATGTCTTGCTTTGCATCCGTTTGTTGACACGAGTCAAACTCCTCCGTCGCGTTCAACGGGCCACCCAACTCCTCACACACTCTTCGATTTAAGTTTAGATTATTCACCATGCTGTTCCCACTAGTAGCTAGGGAAGTATGGGTCTGAATACTCTAGGAGGCGACCTGGTATCCTAGATACACCGTTTACGACACCATACCCTGGTACTATTCAGTCTTCGGCACGGCTGTTAACGCCTTGAGTTGGGGGTTTTTCCTGCGGGATCACCCCTGGACCGTTGTCCGCTACTGCTTGTTGAGCTGTGTGACCGTATTCAGCAGAAACCCTCGATACGGGTCGCCCCTATCTGCAACCCGGGGATGCGCCCGGTAGCTTGGTCGAAGGAGCCGGGTGGTTGGTATGGTAGATTCATCATACATCAGCTGAGTTTCAATTCATTTAAGCAATCTTTATTACGTCAGTGAGTACTGCAAAACTTAGTTAATACTAGATGAACCTAGATATGACTGGAAAACTCCAAACGTAACTGCATCGTGTTTTAGTGGCTGAAGCAACAAGGCCGGCTGTCAAAATGATCGCTGACTGAAACGCGACGCAGACACGCTGACTAAATTTATATATGATGATCGGAAGGCAATAATCCTGAGAACTTTTGAAGAAAACCAAAATTCAGTGTCAGGATCAGACTTTCTCTAAACTTTATCTGGATATAAGTATTTATCTATTTGCATAGAGAAATTGAAGAATCATGTTGGTTATCCGCTCATGTGGATATCAACATTTCATTTTACTCCTAAATAAAAGTGTCATTTCATAGTACCGATATTTCGACACGGCTTTGTGTATTTCTCAGTACTGCTACGTAGAATACAACATTTTTTGATGATGTAAAGTTGCTGCGGTATAACCTGTCATTCTTTATGTACTAAGAGGGTCGAAGTTTAGAAAGAATTTGTTTATAACCTCATGAGTAACATGTGCTTAAAAATTTGTAGTCATATCTTGGGCACCCGTACATATTTTTCAGTGTTATTGGCTTAAACTAAAGCTGAGATTTTGAAGATTACGATTAATTTATAATTAATATAAATATACGAATTTGATTGCAGGTACATTTTGAATAAGGAAGAAAAAAACATGACGATTAACGCAATGTTTGATTTTATCAATGAATATTAATGTTGAATTTGACTTTTCGATGTACCAAGTAAAATTGTCAGTTCAAATTTGCATTTGAAATTTGTTAAGATAAATATTTCCGCATTCTGTTTTGCATCGCGGACTTTATAAAAACGTCATCGTCTCTTTTCTGTTGCAGAAATAAGTTCAGAGTCTGTGACTAAGATAGAATCAATTGACTTAAGCCATTCTTCGACCAGGTCTTCTCATCCTCCTGCGAGGTCGAGGTCCAGGTCTCCTTCTGTGAGGAATCCTCCTGTTGAACTTCCTGCAGGCATACCTTGTTCTTCTTTCAGGACACCTTCTTCTGCGCAGTCCAGGCCCCGGGCTTTTCCTGTCGTCAAACCTTCCATCCGATTCGTACCACCTACCAGGCTACCTTCTACTAACAAAAATGGATATGGACTTGAACATATGAAATTCATTCAGCTTATTTCCCGCAAGAATCCGCACCGGATCTTAGAATTTCGAAGATACACTTTTCCTGCGGATAGACGATTGAAATTGAAAATAGGAAGATCCTCGTATGTACCTATAACATCTCAAGAACAAATTGTTCTATCGACTTCTGATGGTGAGGTCTTTGCAATATTGGAGACTACTTACGTTCTTGCGGGAATATATATTAATTACACGGGGTATAATCAACGGGCGAAAATAAACATGGTAAACGGCGTTATTACCATATTGAACTCTGAAGAAATCAATGAAATTCCAGTAGGTCCTTTTCACCAGGTCCAAAGAAATTTTATCATAAAACATTAATGAGTTATAGAAATATTATGTATTGCCTTTAATGAAAAATACAAAAATGAAAATAGGTCAATGAATTTGTTAATGGAAGAGTATGTTCTCTTCTTGCGTCAACTTCGAATTATATTAAAATAAAAAATTGAACCACAATTCATTCATATTGAGAAATAGGACATTTGGCATTGGTCATGACCGGAATTTCGCAGATTTGATTTTTAAAAATTTTGAAGTAAGTTTGTTTGAACGATTGTTATACGCAAATGGCCAACAATATCATATTCAGTTTGGCTATTTGAATTCAACAAAGCATTTTTATCTTCCACCAAACCTTAGTAGCTTCGTTTGAAAACTGATTTTCGATTATGAAAATGAAATATTCCAATTCCCAACGACAAATGTTGTATACAAAATATCTATTTTAGGTATTGCTTGCTGAATGTTTTATATTAACAATAAAAACTGCTGATAATGAATTTAGTATTGATTACTGAACTGAGAAAATACATCCAACTGATGCTAATGCTGAAGCTGATGATTTCCGTATTTAAATCTTTCAAGACCAGATGTAATTTTTTTCTTTCGATCTAATCAGAAGCCAGTTCTAGTGATTACAAAGCCACACAAAAAAGACCTCTTTTGATTAGGAAAAATATTGAATATGGAAAAAAACTTCCTCAAGAAAATCTAAATCAGTTTATTTGATACTAAATTGGTAATATCTATATATGATGCTCCATACGTCAAAGGATGTCTTATTTATACATTAATTAAATTAAATGTTTTATGAATTCACGAAATTCATTTTTTTTAATTAGCCTTCGTTCGTATAGACCACTCTGAAATATTTATTTTGACAATTTGACAGCCAAAACGAAACTTCTCATGTCCATCATTTGTGAGATAACGACTATATTCTATATGTGTACTCTAATGAGTCAGTCAGTCAATTACACTCTAACCAAATTCTTCTTTAAAGCAGTGATCAGTTTTTCATACACATTGGCAAAATGAGGATCGCTTATATTCTCGTTTTAACATCCGCAATCATCCTTAATTCCATCGGTGAATATATTTACATAATATATATCTAATTTTCAATATATTTTCGGTTTGCAACAAACATAAATTGATCGATTTGGGCCGCCTTCTATCCCTATTGCTACTTTTTTGAAACTCTACTTATCAAGAGGTCGAGGCTTATACATATTGAACATCTACTTATCTTGGTCCGAAATACCTCAAAATATTCTTAAATATCGTGAATGTACGCGAAATTCGTTGATATTTTCTGAAATCATATTTAATGCAGGCATCAAAATATTTGATCTCCTTTTAAATCTTCCGGAATCCCTTGGAATGCCCTAAGATCTTTAAAATCTTCTGAAACCACGAAACATCTCTTGGATATTTTAAATTAATAAAGTTACTATAATGCGATATTTGACTCATTATGGCAGTATGCGTCCAAGAAAAAAGCTTGGTATTAAAAAAATCTGATAAGAAACTTGGAACAATATTGACTCATTACTGCGCGATCATGTTATTCAAATTCTATTTGTGAGAAGAGAAGACAATCTTGATAAGTGATACATTTAACAAACATCTGATGATATTTGATTTTAAAAAATCTTGCCAGACACAGATATAAAAAATAAAGTCGCCCCGCTGATCACATTCGAAATAAAAAATCTGAATACGAACCAAAATTAGATATGTGTTCCATCAATATAGTCATAAAGAGATTGCAAACCACGGAAGTGAAGTCAAATGGGAAGTAGAAGGAAGCCAAGGGGGCGGAGCTATAATATTAGACCCTGAATAATCTCGGTGGTATTGCCAGGAATAGTTGAAAAAATTGGCGGAAGATTCAAATCTCACCTATCTACTTTATGGATAAAATAGTTAAGTGCGCGAGAACAAGAACTGGGTAAAGATCGTTTGAAGTTGATAAAATGCAAATAATAAGTCTTTGTTTCGAAATTTCGCGTATTGGCTTAGATTTAAGTAAGTAAGTGTGGGCTCACCACACACACGACGCCAAGTTTCCAGCGTGGTATGGTATGATAATCAGAAAAACCCATAATTTTTATGGTTTTTCCATAGTTTCACCATGAAAATCGCCTTGTCGCAAATTTTCACTATCATATTCGTAATCAGCGTGTCAAAATACATAAGTATACGGAGTTTGAAGAAAGTCGGAGAATTCACTGCTTTTTTTTCATAAACGTTGCCCAAATAGCTTCGAGATACCCAATAGGTAGCACCTTGAGGATCTAATTGATAATTCTATATTAGAATTCGTCTATTTTTTTCTTACAGAATTAAGTTCGCAGATGAGAGGAGGACGAATGATCGATAAGGACTATTTTAAAATTTCCGCTAATAAGGAGATGCGATTGTTACCTTATGAACGTCTCATGTATCCAATATTACAAACTTTACATACGGGATTGGATACAGAAGGACGACGCCTGCGTTTAACAGAAACTATGTCTCTAGTAACGAAGGGTCTTTTAATCATAGGATGGTTTAATAAAGGCAAGATCGCTCCATTATTTGACGCAAATAACAATGAAGTTGCATTTTATCAACTAGGCAGAAAAATGCTACAAATGGATGCTGCAGATCACCACCTAGTGGGTGTAGGCGGCGATTATTTCAATCGTGTATTTTTACAGCCCAATGGCACCACAAGAAACATCAGCCGTGGAAGACGCGGGAGATCCAGCAGACAAGGCAGCTCCAGCAGCTCCAGCAGCTCCGGCTCCGAAAACTCCAACATCTTCAGTGAAACCAGCAGCCCCGTTGGAAGCCCCAGTAGACATTGAGTTGTATGAGTTTCGAAAAATCAAAGTTTTCTGCGTTGTCTTATCAAAAAATTATTTGAAGTAGGGACTATGCGCCTACACAAAAGGGTTTCGTAGCCTCTTGAGGTGTTGAATAGGTCCTTCAAATCTCTTTTCACTTTTCTTCCCTCTCCTCTATCCCATCCTTTTCTATTAGCTTTGATCATGTCTTAACATCGACTTCATTTCTCAGCCACTCCGCTCCTTTTCCACTCACTTCCCTTACTTTTCGGCCCTGCTCCCCCTCCCAACTCGCTATCATGAGTCCACCTTTCCCACTTCCTGATTTTCCCTCACCTCTTCTTCTCACTTGCCCAACCATGTCTTCCCCTCCCCCATTTACGTCCACTTCGCTTCTATTATCTCCTCCATACTGCCCGTGTTGGTTTCTGTCCGGGACTACGAAACTCTAAGAAGAAAATGTATGTATCTGAAGTAACTTTGGCAAAATATACTAAAGGAATTGACACTACTAAAAAATTTGGATCTTTGATCAGTTTGGATGTTTTTATCATCATTATATCATCAATGCAAACACTACTAGAGTTATTGGAACCGGCAGACTGCTATTGCGTTACAATATTAAATTTGTTTAGTAAATTATTATTCGAATTTATTAAAATTATTAAATTAGAAAGGTTCAATTTTCTACAAGGCAGTTGAATTTCGAACCAAGTATTCGAATTCTTGAGAAAAGCAAAACTTATTCAGCAATAATCTGAAACTGAAGTTTCCCAAGAGGACGAAACGCCAATTCGAATTGGTATTATATCAAGTCTCCTTATTAATGCTATTAGGGTGTTTTAAAATTTCGATTGCTTCTCTATGTTTTCTTGGAAAAATATGATATTTTATTACAATGACAGTTGTTTTGCAAAATAAAATGCTCTGTCCTGTTTAGATATGATTCTCAGCTTATGCTGATTGCGTGAAATATTTTAGTCTGACTTTACTTTCATATTCCTCCACACGTTGGCTCACCGCTCTCCCGGTTTCTCCAATAGACTTTTCTACAAAAACAAGGTACTTTATATACTCCCGGATAACTGAGAGGTGTCTTTTTATCTTCAGTATTGTCCTGAGAGAGTTTTTATCTTCAGGTTTGTCAGAAGTTGTGCTATTTTCGCAGGTGGTTTAAGTATGGTTTGGATATTGTGTTTGTTGAGAATTCTTCCTACTTTTGCTGTGACACCTTGGAACTAAGGTAGGGTGGTGTTCGTTCTTCGCTCTTTCTGTGGTAGGTTGTGTTAACTTGTTTTTTTTAGTGTATTTTCTTATTGATTCATCAATTTGTTTGTTTGTGTAATCGTGCATGAAATAGATGAGAAAGACGGAAATCGAGGTGCAGATGAGAAGGAGGAGGATCCAGACAAATTGGAAGAGGAGCATGAACATATGAGGATAATCATGATCTTGATGATGTTTATTATAGTGAAGAGGAGGAGAAGGAGGAAGAAGAGGATTCCAATGGATCTAGTAAACTGATGTTTAAGTTGCTGTATAATGCTTCATACAGATCCTAACTTGGTGACATGGAATTTTTTCTGCGCAAAAGATACTTTCTTACCCATAAAATGTAGTTTATGACGGTTCAACTGATTGTTCAACAAACATTCTTATTGGTTCAATTAGTAATATATCCAGAAGATGTGGATAATTCAGATATCAAGAATCTTTGCCCCTCCACTCAATTGTGAATAATCAATTAAAGAAGCCGCTTCTGACGAAATTCTTCCTCTCCAGCATTAGTGTTGAGTTCTCTGTCCTTATCTTTACTCGTATCCAGTAACAATGGAGCTCAGGATTCTATTCGTTGCCTGCATGGCTTTGATTAATTTATCAAGTAAGTTTACCTAACATAATATCTAAAATTGTTCCTAATCCTAATTTTTGATTTCACTTCTAAATGTACAATGTATAATTTGTAATATAAACTCTGCAAACAATAAATTAGGGTCCTGACCAAAAGTTTCATTCTATTTCGTTATTGATAGAAAAAAAAATAAAAAAAATAACGTTTCGTGTGGGTCACTGAAAATTAACAAATAATATTTTTATTCGAAAAATTTTTCAATTAATATTTTATTGTTGTGCCACTTTATAAGCTTGACACTTTGTACATATGTTATGAAGTTTACCAATTTGAATTTGAAAATTTTCAAAAATTAATACTTCCATATAGTGCCGTGTTAGAGATTCAGATCTTGCAACATATGGAAGAAAAAAATGACGATTAACGCAATGTTTGATTCTATTAATGAATATTAATGTTGAATTTCACTTTTAAATTAACCATGTAAATTTGACAGTTCAAGTTTGTTTTTCAAATTTCATCAAATACATATTTCAATTTGGTGCCACGTTGCCAGATTGAAATATTGTAACATATGATTGATCTTGATCTTGTATTTGACTTCTAAACGTACAATATAATATTTGATTAAACAAATTTTCTTTTGATGAGTATGAGTTGAGAGCCACGTTTGACAGATTTTTATCTTATAAGATATAAAGAAAAATAAATATTAACGTGATGTTTCACTTTATTCGTAATACACTATTCTAAACTTATCTTCTAAGTGGACGATATAAAATTTAAAATTAAGAATATTCATTAAAAAAATTTTCATTACAAATTTTCATCTATTGCATGCCCTTAAATTTTCAGAATTCCTTGAATTTGCCTAATTCTCTGAATTGCTTGAAGTCGGTTCATCTTTCATCGTATCTTGTTCCAAATTCATAAAAACCTTATTCTTTTTGAAACATACATAAAAAAGTCTACATTTTGTTTTATATGTTTCGAAATTTTCGAAAAATATAGATTTTTTAAATCTTTTTCACATTCAAATTACTCCCGAATTGTCAAGAAGTTTGCCACTTCAATTCCCATTCATCTTCTACTTTTTCGGAGCATTATACTTTTTCCAATTGTCGCAATCGAAAACTCATATCAGAGCACAATTTAGAAAACTTTTAAAATTTAAGACGACATTCTTTAGGAATTATGAATAAAAAAAATACGTCCCGCCGCATGAGCTGTCGGACAAATTTTCCGAGATCCACATTCTGTTTTGCATGGCGGACTTTATAAAAACGTGATACTCCCTTTTCTGTTGCAGAAATATGTTTAGAGTCTGTGCCTGATAGAGAATCGATTGATCTAAACCATTCTCCAGCCAGGTCCTCGTCTCCTCCTTCAAGGTCGAGGTCCAGGACTCCTTCTGCCAGGCATTCTCCTGCCAGGCATCCTCTTGCCAGGCATCCTCTATCCAGGCACCCTTTTGCCAGGCATCATCCTGCCGGGCATCCTCCTGCCGAACTTCCTCCAGACATACCTTGCTCTTCTGTCAGGCCACCTTCTCCTGCGAGATCCCGGCCCGTGGCTCTTCCTGTCATCGATCCTTCCATCCGATTCATACCACCAACCAGGCTACCTTCTACTAACAAATTTGGATATGGACTTGAGCATATGAAATTCATTCAGCTTATTTCGCGCAAGAATGCGCGCCAGATCTTAGAATTTCGACGATACACGTTTCCTGCGGATAGACGATTGAAATTGAAAATAGCGAAATCCTCCTATTTACCTATAACAACTCAAGAACAAATTGTTATATCGACTTCCGATGGTGACGTCTTTGCAATATTGGAGACTACTTACGTTCTTGCTCGTTCTCCTCACCAAATCCAAAGAAATTCTATCATAAAACATCAATGAGTTTCTTTTACGTTTTATAATATCAGTTTGAATCTAAAAATATTATGAATTGTCGTAAATAAAAGAAAATGCAAACAAGTCAATGGATTTGTGAATGGAAGAGTCTGTTCTCTTCTAGCAAGCACTTCAAATTATACTGGAACAAAACTGAACCAATTTTTACATGAGTTCGGTTCTTATAATTGCGCAATATTATTCTGTGATATCATCAGGACCCTCCGAGAATGTTCTATAAGCTTTTAGCATGAGCAGAATACATACATATCCAGAGTCCGTCTTGTGGAAGTGGCTAAAAAAAGTGAGATCCAGAGTCCGTCTTATAATTCTTCAACAAACTCCGTCTTACTTTTTGGTTCAGAAAACATCCTTACCCATTTACTAATACAGTAGCTTTAGTGAGTGATTAAAATTTGAAATATTTAATTATCTTTATTTCTTATTTAGATCATTTCATTATATTTTAAATCTTCATCGTGCAATAGGCAAAAAACTGACCTTTCTTTATAAGAGATAGAAAAGCTGCTGAAAAAACAAGCATATATCTGTACATACAAAAGATATGTGACCTTATCTCAAGTGTTGTTGTTGTTGCATTGTATGACATTAAGAAGCGCTATAATCGATACACCTAGAAATACGCAAAATTTTGTTTATCGAAATTGAGTAATATTGCATCATATGGTAACCCCCTGTTAAATAGATTAAAATTTTATATTTTCCTTCAGCACAGTTTTATCGTATAGGTGCGCATATTTTGTAAGCCGCTCCAAGAGTTTTGAAATTGAATAAACATAATCACAACAATTATAAAAATGATAATAATACAGGTAAAAACATCCAGCGGACAACTTGAACGTTCATAGTTTGTGAAATAACGACTATCTCCTATATGTGTACTCTAATGAGTCACTCAGTCAATTACACTCCAACCAAATTCTTTATTAAAGCAGCTATCAGTTTTTCCTACACTTTGGAAGAATGAGGATCTTTTATATTCTCGTTTTGAAGTCGACGATTATCCTTAATTCCATTGGTGAATATATTAATATAATATATCAATAATTTTTAATATATCTCAAGCTTATTACAAACAGAACTTGATCGATTTAGACCGTCTTCTATCCCAATTGCTACTTTTTCAAAACCCTATTTGTGTTTGTTCGAAATACCTTAAAATGTTTAAGAATCTAAAAAATCCTATGAAATCTCTCAACATTGGTGAATGAATTCTTTGAAACTCATCAAAATATTATAAAATTTAGTCAAAGTACGCCAAATATACAATATACGTCCAACAAAAAAGCTTGGTATTGAAAGGATCTGATAAGAAACTTGAAACAATATTGACTCGTCACTGTTCGCTCGTGTTATTCAAATTATATTTTCGAAAAGATAAGACAATCTTGATGAAAGATACATTTTACGAACATCTGATGATATTTGATTCGGGAAAAATCTTGCCAAATACAGATATAAGAAATAGTCGCCCCATTGATCACGTCCGAAATAAAAAAATCTGATTACAAACATAAATTAGAGATATGTTTCATCAATACAATCATAAAGATATTGCAGAGTTTCAAAAAAAGGACAGTCAACACCTCCTTAAAAATGTACATCAAACCGAATCAAATCGAATGCCCTAACACTTGATGTAATATGAACCAAAATTATTATTGATTCTCGTCTAATTATCTACTCGATTCTTCTATATATTTATGACACTTCCCTACAAATCGGGTTTTCCCTTATGTCTGGAGAAAGATTGTTCTACGCCCAGCTCATAAAATTTCTAAACAATACCTCTAACCCAACTCTGGGAAATACTCACTGGTAAACACTCAATCTTTAATTTTCCAACAATTTATATTTCAATTCTTCTTGACTTTTTAGAATTTGTATGTCTTATACAAACAGATATTGATCTGACACTTGTTCAGAATTTTTGTATTTAGTTACAAGATCAAGCATCTACTCGACCGATCAGTGTTTTGGCAATTGTAATGACCACGTATTATCATCTTCCTTAGAGGGGGTATTCAGTCCTCTAAAGATGGTCGGTAATACGTTGACGATCCAATTGATAATTCTGTATTAAAATTCGCCTATTTCTATTTCTTCTTACAGAATTAAGTTTGCAGACAAGAGGAGGACGAATGATTGATAAGGACTATTTTGAAATTGCCGCTAATAAGGAGTTGCGACTGTTACCTTATGATCCTAGCATGTACCCAATATTGCAAACGTTACATTGGGGATTTGATACAGAAGGACGACCCCTGCATTTAACAGAAACTATGTCTTTAGTAACGAAGGGTCTTTTAATCATTGGATGGTTTAATAAAGGCAAGATCGCTCCATTATTTGACGCAAATGACAATGAAGTTGCATTTTATCAACTAGGCAGAAAAATGCTACAAATGGATGCTGCAGATCACCACCTAGTGGGTGTAGGCGGCGATTATTTCAATCGTGTATTTTTACAGCCCGATGGCACCACAAGAAACATCAGCTGTGGAAGACGCGGGAGACATAGCAGACAAGGCAGCTCCAGCAGCTCCAGCAGCTCCGGCTCCGATAATTCCATCATCTTCAGCGAAACCAGCAGCCCCGTTGGAAGCCCCAGCAGACATTGAGTTGCATGAGTTCAGAAAAATCAAATTTTTCTACGTTATGTTATCAAAAAGTTATTTAACGTAGGGGCTATGCACCTACACAAAAGGGTTTCGTAGCCTTTTGAGATGTTGAATAGGTCCTTCAAATCTCTTTTCACTTCTTTTTCCTCTCTTCTATCCCATCCTTTTCTATTAGCTCCGATCATGTCTTAACATCGCCTTCATTCCCCACCACCGTCTTACCCTACATCCAAGGTTACACAGAACAAATAGGAAGAATTCTCAACAAAAACAACATCCAAACCATATTTAAACAATCTGCGAAAATTGGACAACTTCTAAATATCCCTAAAAATAAAAAGGCACCTCTTAGTGATTCTGGAGTATATAAAAACCCCTGATCTTGTGGCAAAATCTATATTTGAGAAACCGGGAGTGCGGTGAGCCAACGTGTGAAGTTACGTAAGAGTAAAGTCAGGCTAAAACATTTCACGTAACCAGTACTAGCTGAGGATCATATCGAAACAGGACATAGCATTTTATTCGAGAAAACAATCGTCATCGCAAAAACATACAATATTTTTCAAGAAAAAACTTGGTGAAACTATTTGAAATTTCTTGTAGTTTTTAAGATTACATTAGGATATTTGAAATCCTTTGAAATCCACTAAAAATTTCTTGACATCCTTCAAAATACCCTAAAGTATTTGTAAAGAATCCCTAAATATTCAGAAATAGGCGAATACCTAAAGTCAATGGTGATTAACACTTGGATTCCCTGTTTTAATTTATTCAAAAAAAAGTGTTTAGAGTGATACCTTAATTTGAAAAAAGTAACTATAATGTAAGATTGTATTTAGTACGGCAGTATACGTGTTACGAACCAGCTTGATATTAAAAAAATCAGATAAGAAACTTAAAGCAATATTGAGTCATTAGTATGTGCTCATGCTATTGAAATTCTATTCTTGAAAAGATAAGAAAATCTTGATCAAAGATACATTCAATCAACATGTGAGGATATTTGATTTGGAAAAAATGTAACTAAACACAAATAAGATAATAAAATCACTTCACAGAGCACACCCGAAACAGAAAATCTGATTTCGAATCAAAATCAATAGTGACAAAAAAGGAGACATTTAGCATCTCCTTGAAAATGTACACCAAATCCCCCGCCCAATTCAAATATAGTAGTTTTATAGATGGTAATTTTTCGACTGAACATTATTTTTTTGCAAGCATCAAACATAAAATATTTTTGCGACAAACACTCAAAATCTAATCAAATGCACAAAGCTTTTTTGAGTTCTGAATTGTAGCGTCATCTCATCTTTGGCATCTTGCATAGTTTAACCGCAGAATTAAATTTTTCATTTTTAATTATTTTCTGTGCGATACAGATTTTACTTTTTTATAATCATCTTGTAGGGCTTCAAAAAAGTAACGTCAAAAAAATCTTGAATTTCATATTCTCTTAATTTTATTTTTAAAAAAGTATTGAAAATTACTGGCAATATGAATTAGGGAAGATTAGAAAAAAAAAGATCATCATATAATTCTTTGTATCACTTCATTGTAGAATTAACCAATAGTATCGTGATCAAGTATTGAATTCTCGATAAAAAATATCAATTCTGAGGAACAAATGAAATACTTAAATTTACAGTTAAATCTTCAATCTTCAATCTTCAATCCATAAAACAAATTATTAGGCAATAGAACGAATTTTTAATCGCACCTTCAACCAAATAGAAAAATATTTTATCGAGATGATAAATTCTGTTACAAAACTCAACAGTAGAATTTTTAGCTGCAAAGAAGTTACTCCATAACCTGACATTCTATAGGTACACCTACAATTTGTGAGAAAATAACAACCTTATTATGTTTAGTATGTACTCTAATGAGTCAGTTAGTTACACCTTCAACCAATTTATCGTTTATTTATTCGTTTTCACTTTGACGGTCATCCTCAGTTCTACTGGTTAATATAATAATATAATATACCTCTTATTTTTAATATATTTCCAACTTACCAAGAATAAAAATTGGGCCGTTGAGCATCTCGTTTAAAAAGAGAGCTTTCTCTTGAATATTCGGTCCAGACACTCTGTCGCTCGCTTGATTGAACCATTCGAAGACAGCAGCATCCTAAAGCACATCACCTTTTTGCAACTATGTATGCATAAGTGAAACAGTTTGTAAAAAAACGCTTCAAGTGGGAAGCATGCATTTTTGCGTATAGCACATAATGCTTGCGACGCAGTTTCATAACCAGACATGCTGAGAAGCTATTTGACAGAAGATTCCTCACTTTTATAAATATTAGAATAATTGTATAGGAAAAACACAATTTTCATAATTCTCACTTCAATACTACAGTGGGACTCCGATGCTTGAAGTCGATCTTGCATCTCTTGCTATCGTTTGAGATAGACAAAGGCGATCCCTAGCAGCCCGCTCGGAAGCCCCAGCAGATACTGAGCTTCAAGATTCTAATTTTTCTCTCTTTTTTATAAAGTATGAATGAAAGTAGGTGCCCAGCCTATAGTAGGAGAGCGAGCGATACTGGATCTTGTGTCATCGCAGATATTGATGAAAAATTAGTGTGGTGTTCCAAACGGTGTCTCTAGGATACCAGGTCGCCTTCCAGAGCATTCAGACCTTACCCCCGCATGCGGGGATCTGCGGTGGTGGACTTTTGTTCCCCTAGCTACTCGTGGGAGTTCTAATGGAGAAGAAACAAAATCTAAATCGAAGTGTATGTGAGGAGTTGGGAGGTCCTATGGACGTGATTGAGGAGCCGCCACAGAAGGAGGCAAGAGAAGATATTGCGAGAGTGCACAAGCAATTCAAGATTACACTTGAATATGTTCAGAAGTTGGAAGGAGTTCTGCAAGACATGTGAGAATTCTCTGACTCAAAAACTAATATGCTTTTGAGAATAAAGCAGGGTATTAGTGAGGCGCGAAAGATGACGGAGAAAGTAGCACAATGTACCTGAGTCAACGTGCATTATTTCCGGTACGTTCCTATATCGCTTGCCAGAAGGAGTGAAGAAGGAGAGAGGACCCGCATGGAGCGGCTAAAGACAGAGCTCGAAAAGAGCCATAGTGAACAGGTGAGCATAAACATGAGCTAAGCGCCGACTCAGACTGAAGAAGCGGTGAAAACCCCCGCTCAAAAACTTGGGAAGCGTGAGCGGGAGCCCACACTGAGCCCCGTTGAGGCGAGCGAACCAAGACAGGCGAGCAAAAAAGCGAGAAAACGCAACGCTGCAGCGAAAGCGACGTCCACGCCAAAGAAGGCAAAGGATACTGCTGCAGTGCCAGCACAGACGGCAAGCGGCACGAGGAAGAAGCAGAGACGAGCTCGACACGAGGCGGTTCCCATTAAACCAGCCAAGGGTCTGAGTTACGCCGAGGTCCTCAAGAACCTCAAGCAGAAGGTGAAACCTGACAACCTTGGCGTAAAAATCAAGGGAGTCAGGCAAACGAGAACCGGAGAGGTTCTTGTGGAACCCGGATCTGCAATGAATTGCATACCCCAATTTTCGGCTGCCGTTGGGGAGGCGGTTGGTGAAGGCGGTAGCGTGCGCGAGCGCGTCCCCTGGAATCAAGATCGAGGTCTTGGACCTCGATTCAACCACTGTTGCAGAAGAGGTCGAAGCGGCTGTGAGGAGCCACTTCGGTGAAAAATTTGTGGGAGGAGTGAAGTTCAGCCTCACGAAGAGACCCTTCAGAGGCAATCTGAAAGCTTTCGTGGAGCTGCCAGAGGTGCTACCGCTGCCTGGGCTTCGGCAATATGGCAGCCGGCTGCGAAGGCCTTGACCGTATGAGGGCCTGCTGGAGGTGCGGCAAAGAGGGCCATAGAGCTGTGGAATGTGGAAGCAATCCGCAGTGCGACCTCTGCGCCGCAAAAGGGGAGAAGTCCCGGACGGACCACATGCCCGGAACTATGAAGTGCTGGTCGTTTCGAGAGGCAGCCTCATTGAGGAAACCTCAAGGACGACGAAGTTAAAGAATTGCACCCAACCAAGATGTCGAAGGCCGACGAGCCCGTTGTGCGATACAAACGCACTGCTGGGGACGATGCGTGCATCTCGGTTGGGTGCGGAGAGTTGAAATGCCAAGCTGGTACTTGAAGTTGGAAGCCGAGGCACGGCTTACTGGCCTTACCCCCATATCCTTGAAGTAATGCGATAAGCGGTTTCGAGGACATGGGTTGGCTGGAAGAGGAGATGAGTTTAGTGGGTATTACCGTGTTTTAGGCCAATCCCACACTCAGTGCGTAAATGCATTCTCACCTTCTCTACAAAAAAAGCCCGCTCTGAAGCCCCAGCAGACACTGAGCTACAAAACTCTAATTTTTCTCTCTTTTTTATAAAGTATGAATGAAAGCAAGCGCCGAGACTATAGTAGGAGAGCGAGCGATACTGGATCTTGCGTCATCGCGGATATTGATAAAAAAATTAGAAATTACAGTTTTAATGTAGGGTAATAGCGAACCACCATGCTGACCAAGCAAATCCTGAACCCACGTACCTTAATTGATTATTGAAAAATTAATTTTTCCTTAAAATTAGCATGATCGCCGAATTAAAAAAAAACTGAATCACGTGATTAGTGGCATCGAGCACTCATTGGAAATAGGTGTGTGCCTGTCCTTCATCGGTGCAAATCACGTGATTATTTTTGTTCAATTCCGCGATAATGCTTATTCTAAATGAAAATAAATTCGTCAATAATTAATTGAGGTACCTGGGTTCAGGATTTGCTTGATCATCATGGCGGTTCGCTATTACCCTAATGAAAACTATCATTCCTAATTTTACAGAATTCATCAAATTCTAACCAATTAGTGGAATTCTCAACGAAAATTGTTTTGAACAAAAAACGCAAATTTTCAACATGGAAAATGAGATTTCAACCAAAAAAGATCCTTCAGTTAACATACCAAAAACTTTCAAACGAATCTTTGCATTCTTGAGCAAAAAATAAGAATTTTCTACGAAGAATTAAAATTCCAACAGCTAAAATAACTACAAGAGATGAATTTTCAACCAATCCATCACCTCCTTGAAGAGCCATCAGAATGATTATGATAAAAGAAACTACTATAATCTTCCTCCTCTCAGGTTGCCTGCATCTCAAAAAACGACTAAAAATATTAATAGTAATGAACAAAATGATAATGCTAGTAGTTCAGTAATGACCAAACTGCAGGAAGTCTTGAAGTGAAAAAAATGTGGATCTCTCAGTAAAAATGCTGAGTATCATGATTTATTAGAGTGGTTGAAAAAACAACGACTTTCAAAAAGTTCAGAGGCTCTCTGATATTTCATGAGGCTTTTTAGGTTAGACATCCATACTTTCTCCACCTAAATTGAATTTCTTTGCAATAGTCCTTTTTCCCGCATCTGGGAACCGTTGTCGGTGATCCTCTACGATTTGAAAAATTAGTGGCTTCTCTTCTCCACTCTTTGTAAGGGATTTTTTAAAAGTAGTCGCAAGAGCAGCACCTCGATCAGCACAATCATTGATGTATATCAATGATTTTATTGCCTCTCTTGCATCCTGAAAAGATTTGAGAGTTTCCCATTTCTCAACATCTCCTTTTAAAAATTGATGTGCCTAATCTCAAACTTTTGACATAAAAAATAAGATGCAGGCCCAATTAAGGATTCAAGTGACTTCTGAGCAATGTTAACTTTTTCCTGGTACTTGGTGGATCGAATGTGTTTCTGATCTTCCGAGTGTTCTTTTGAACGACAATCCATTAGACGCTTCTTTCCGTTGGAAACTAATTTGGAAAAGAAGCAGAGAGGAATCATTTCTTGGCTCAGATACCACAAATGTCAATGAATTGCAGTGAGAGCTGCTTCCGAAATTTTTCCAGCTGCAGAAGTTTTGCTCGATGCTTCAGTATGATTTTGAAGTATGCGAATGAACTGAAGATCGTTCATCGGAGCATCGCATGTATGAGAGCAAGTAATTCATTGTTTCACATACACCAACTCCTGTTCCTGCATTGAGTTTTGGAATTGCAAGAAGTTTTTTCGTTCCTTGACCTGAAACTGAAATCGCTAGCCACTCTTCTTTCAGCGGTCCTCCAGAAGAAGATGGAAGAACTTTCCCACTAACATGGACAATTAGTGGTTTATTGGGTAAGAACTTACTTTCCATATTGGTAACATGTTGCAAACGATGCTAATTCCTGGCCCTTTCAATACTGCTTCTTGGATAAGCTAATATCCTCCTGAACTTTTTAAAAGTCGGTGTTTTTTGAACCACCCTAATGATGTATTGGAATCTGTCACTAATGAAAGAACAAAGAAGGAGCTTCACTTTGGAGAAGACGAGAAGCAGGATTATATAGTTGAAAAATATGGAGATCTAGACGCAGATGAGAAGAAGGATGATCAAGAAGAATTGGAAGAGAAGCATGAACATTATGATGATGATGATGATGATGATGATGATGATGATGATGATGATGAT